>JAGFNQ010000734.1:108947-205310 GCA_024364735.1 Boesenbergia rotunda
CTTCACCTAAGTCCTTCATTGCGAAACAAGTCCCCAACCAAGTCTTCACAGACTGTAGCGAAGGGATGTTGTTCCCAATGAGTAGTATGTCATCCACATACAAGACTAGGAAGAATACTGTGCCCCCACTAACCATCTTGTAGACACAAGTTCATTCTTCGTCTTGATGAAACCAAACTGTTTGATCGCATCATCGAATCGAAGATTCCAGCTCCGAGAAGCTTGCTTTAGACCATAAATGGCCTATGCAGCTTGCATACTCTGCCAGTATGCTTTGGATCTACAAAACCCTCAGGTTGTGTCATGTACACATCCTCGAGGAGGTTTCCATTCAGAAAACGCTGTCTTAACATCCATCTGCCAGATCTCATAATCGTGGTAGGCCTGCAATAGCAAGCATGATCCGAATGGACTTAAACATCGCTACTGGAGAAAAAGTTCATCATAGTCAATACCATGAATTTGCTTGAAACCTTTAGCTACCAGTCTACCCATATAGGTATGAGTAAGTCCATCCATGTTAGGCTTTCTCTTAAAGACCCACTTACACCCAATGAGTTTGACCCCTTCAGGTGGATCAACCAAGGTCCAAACTTGGTTAGTGTACATGGATTCCATTTCGGATCTCATGGCTTCCAGCCATGACTCAGAATCTGGGCTCATCACAGCTTCCTGATAGGTGGTAGGCTCATTCTCCAATGATCATAACGTCATCATGGTTAGGCAAGAGAAATGAATATCTCTCAGGCTGACGACGTACCCTATCAGACCTGCGAAGAGGTAGGTCTACCTGAACAGGTTGTTGTTCCACAACTTTTGTGTAACAATCTCATCCACAACTTCTTGTGGTTCCTGTTCAGTATCCATCAAGGCTCAGTGCTATGGTCGTTGTCTTGAACTTCTTCAAGATCAAACGAACTCCCACTAGTCTTTCTAGAAACAAAGTCCCTTTCTAGAAAGACCCTAGTCTTAGCAACAAACACTTTGTGTTGACTGGGAATGTAGAAGTAATATCCCTTAGTTTCCTTGGATATCCCACGAAATAGCACTTATTGGACTTGAGTCCCAGTTTGTCTGAGACTTGACGTCTAACGTAAGCCTCACAACCCCAAACCCTCATGAAAGACATCTTGGGACTCCTCCCAGTCCATATCGTATATGGTGTCTTCATGACCGACTTTGATGGAACACGGTTAAGTGTGAACGCTGCCGTGTCTAGAGCATATCCCCAAAAGGATATAGGAAGATCTGCGTAACTCATCATAGATCGTATCATATCTAATAAGGTACGATTCCTCCTTTCGGATACACCATTCCACTGTGGTGTCCCAGGAGGAGTGAGTTGAGATAGAATCCCACACTCAGCTAAATAGTCACGAAACTCATGGCTCAAGTATTCTCCACCTCGATCTGATCGAAGTATTTTAATACTCTTGCCGAGTTGGTTTTGTACTTCATTTCTGAATTCTTTGAACTTTTCAAAGGACTCGGACTTATGTGTCATCACGTACACATAACCATATCTACTGAAATCATCAGTAAATGTGATGAAGTATCTATAACCACCTCGAGCAGCAACATTGAAAGGGCCACATACATCAGAATGTATGAGTCCTAACAAATCTGTTGCCCTCTCGCTATGTCCACTAAAGGGAGTCTTAGTCATCTTGCCTAGAAGGCATGACTCGCATGTCTCATATGATTCAAAACAAATGAATCCAGTAATCCATCCTTATGGAGCTGGGACAAGCGACTCTCATTTATGTGGCCTAAGCGACAGTGCCAGAGATAGGTTGGGTTCAACTCATTTGATCTCAACCTCTTGGTACTTACATTATAGATAGGGCGTTCTAAGTCTAGAATGTAGAGTCCGTTGATAAGATCTGCACTACAATAGAACATTCATTTAAATAGACTGAACAACATTTGTTATAAATGAGAAGCCTTTCTTGTCTAGACAAGAAACAAAATTATGTTCTTAGTAAGTGCAGGTACATAACAACAATCATCTAGTTCCAGTACAAGCCCAGAGGGCAGAGATAGAAAATAAGTTCCTACAGCAACAGCAGCAACTCGTGCTCCATTGCCTACTCGTAGGTCCACCTCGCCCTTTGCCAATGCCCTGCTATTTCTCAGCCCCTGCACATTGGTACAAATGTGAGAAGCACATCCAGTATCTAATACCCATGATGTAGAAATAGAAAGGTTGACTTCTATAACATATATACCTGAAGTAGAAGGATCGCTTCTCTTCTTCTTAAGATCCTCCAGGTAGATCTTGCAGTTTCTTTTCCAATGCCCTTTCTCACCGCAATGGAAACAGGTGGCATCCTTCTGCACCCCACCCTTGGGTTTAAGTGCTGCAGAGCTGGCTTTGCCCTTGGTTTGGGTCTTACCCTTACCTTTGGGCTTCCACTTACCCTTGCCTTTGCCCTTCTGTACCATCAGGACGGTACTAGGCTTGGTGAGATTAGGCTCAGCAGTTCTTAACATGTTGAGTATCTCGGGAAGTGGTTTGTCTAATTCGTTCATGTTGTAATTCATGACGAATTGACGGTAACCTAGCGGCAACGATTGCAGAATCAGGTCGGTAGCCAGCTCTTGGCCCAAGGGAAACCCTAGTCTATCGAGGTTCTCGACGTACCCAATCATCTTGAGTACGTGAGTTCCTACTGGGGTTTCCTCTTTCATCTTGCATGAAAAGAGGGCCTGAGTCACTTCGAACCGCTCATGCCTTGCCTGCCCTTGATATAATTGCTTGAGGTGGCCAATCATATCGTAAGCATTCATGTTCTCGTGTTGCTTCTGAAGCTCAGAGGACATGCACATATCATTAGGCACGACACGTCTAACGCGTCATCTTGATGCTTCTGATGAGCATCTCTAACGCTACGGATGGCTGAGGGTGGTGGTGCTTCAGGAACTGCTTGCTCTAGAACGTACAGCTTACGTTCCTGTTTGAGGACTATCCTCATGTTCCTGTACCAGTCCAGGAAATTAGCTCCAGTGAGCTTGTCCTTCTCAAGGACAGATCGCAGAGAGAGAGTATTCGCGTTTGAAGACATGGCAATCTACAACAGATAAATGCAGAGAATAAATATCATATTCTAGTAATCATCTAATTAGGCCTTTAATTAAATGATGCTCCCACTAACTTATAGGAATTTTGGTGGAATCAAGTCATTGGAGTGGTCAAACCACACTACTAGATCCGTACCAATTTACTATAATTTATGTGGGACAAGATCCACATCATACTATGCCTTGAGTTAGCTTTGGCTAAATCGCCCAAGACTTAGTATGATCGGTAGATAACTAATTTATCAATTACATCTCTATGCAACTCTTGTTTATAGGATCAAGATTTAACGTTTACGAATAATCTTGAGTTAGCTTTGGCTAAATCGCTCAAGACTATTTAAAACGGTGATTTTGTCCTACCCTTTCCAACTATTGGAATACGCCTATAGCTTTACTCGATCCAATTGAGTTATCTAGTTACTCAATCTGATTGAGCTCGATCTAACCCGAGCCGTGATAGGCGGGACCAAGGTTGTCCCTCCGCATCCTACCAAGATTAAATGCGTTGCTCTGCTTTGGCAGAATCGACAAGCGCATATGATCGAGGTAGTGATGGGTATCAGGGCCCGGTAGGCGTTTACGAGTTGATTCGATTTTAGATCTAATCTAATCGAGGATGTGCATCACATCTAGGCATTTATGAAATCTAATTTAATCCTAAATGTGTATTAAGTGCACATCAAAATGTGGTTCCCACATTACTTGTGCATCTCATACACTTAAGTTTATTTTTACTATTCTACATTATCATGCATCATATACATCACAAGCATAGCAATAATAAAAATAAACATAAGTGACTTGGTCATGGCCCTACTAAGACCCTCTCAAGCCAATGAGAGGATCCGATGGTCAACCTAGGTCTAGCGGCTTCTCCAAGCGCTTCCTCTTGACCGTCTTGGTGTTGTCGGCTAGTTCTCCGGAATTTCCGTCGTCTTCACTTTTGTACATTACAAAATTTTATACTCAAGTTACATTCGAGTCTAAATATAAAATACAACAGAAGTAAAATATTAAAAGCCGACACGCAGGTCGCAAACACAATACAACACGCACATGTACAAAAATGGCGCGCAGGCCGTATTATGAATTACAACACAATTTTAATCTTATTAAAAATTGGGTTTTGGGCCATGACCATTACACTACTGTACATAATTCAAAATTATGTAATTTTACAGATTTTATATAATTTTTCTACTGATTTTTAGAATTTTTCGAGTCACAACTCCGCGGCGGTCCCGGTAAGTGGGTTTCGGGCGTAATCGCGAGACAAGGCCCCTTGCGGGGTTAGGGGCAGCGCCCCTACTCGTGAAATAACCTTCACGAGTGTCTTCTTGCGATTATACAGCGCCTTTACCCGCTGTCCCAAAATCCATTTGGGCGAAACTTGCCGTTTCGAAGAAGTTTTTCTCGGTGGCAAAGTCTACAAGTGCTTCGCACTCGTCGCTTTGCCTCTACGAGGAATAATACTCAAAAAAACCTAAAATTTAGAAAAATTATAGAAGCATAAAATTATCTAAATTTTGTATCTAATACAAAAAAATAAAAACCAAAAACGAGCACAAGCTTCGCTCGTGGCTCTGATACCACTGTAGGGTTTTTCAGGCCGCGAAAACCGCTTTTCCGCGTCACGGAAACCCCGAAAGCCCCAATAGAAAGGATCCGAGCGAAGAAAACCATTTCAAAATGTTTTACGAGTGCTCGTTTACATGCTTCAAAACCGATCTACAACCTAGATCTATTAGAGAAGAGAAAACTACCTTCGATGCGTGCCCCGCAATTCCCGCTCGCTCCTCGGTTGGTGTCGGATCTCAAGGATACAAAGTAGCAACCCTCTAGAAGTATCCACACAAGCAAGAGAGTGGAGAGAAGAGGCCAAATGTGTGCTAGCACTACTTGGGGTCTCGGCAAGATGAGAGGAGAGGGAGAGCAAAACAAAACAAAACCAAGTGAGGAGAAGAATGAATCACACAGACACAAAAAACTCCTTTTTGTTTGTTTAAGTGGCCGGCCACCACCTTGGGTAACCCCCTATTTGAATTCAAAATTCAAATGGGGAGGTTACTTAGCCTTGATAATGATGCCAAGTCATCGCTTGGTCAAGTCAAGGTGATGTGGCTTGAGTCAAGTCAAACTTGCCTCTTATGGACTTTCCATATTTAGCCAAAGTCAAACTTTGACTTCATTATTCTCCCATGATTAGATTCATCCAACACTTGGATCAAACTCGAGTCCAACTCAAGTTGTCTAATTTGAGTCAAGTCAAACTTGCCTTTTATGGACTTTCCATATTTAGCCAAAGTCAAACTTTGACTTCATTACTCTCGGTCCATCATATGGACTTATTCTCCATCTATTGCTCTATGTGTGTGACCCTATAGGTTCTTGTAACGTTGGCAATGCCCTTAAACCTATTTAAGGACATAAGCAATGAGAGGTATCTAGCAACACATCATTGCTACCCAAGTTACAAGAATGTCGAGATCCAACATCACCATTGTGACTAATAATTGTGACCATCACAATATGTGACAACGTCCTTCTATCCTCGATATCTAGATTGATCATTCATGAGGCATAGACCGTGTCATCCTCAAATCAATCTATATGTCTTGATCTCCAAGTAGACTCACTATAATCAAATAAGCTCAATATCTAATATTACCTTATTTGGGCATGGCCATGCACTTAGTGGTCTTACTCTATCAAGAACGAAGATATCACTCCCGTCATATAGGAGGGATAGATCCCATCTACGTTACTCACATCCCTCCGCATAATTTGTTACAAACCCAGTAATCGCCTTTATAGTCCACCCAGTTACGGGTGACATTTGACGAAGCCAAAGTACGTAACTCCTTATGTAGGGAACTATGGTAACTTCAGGTCTAGGACTATAGTCATACTAATAGTCACATGAGAAAGTATATGACACTCATATAACGATCCATGATACTTTCTCATGGCGGGCCATTCAGTATACATTCTCTAATGTATACCCATGTGTCAACTTGATATCTCATATCCATGACTTGTGAGATCAAGTCATCATGTTGACCTACATGCTAGTCTCTATGCATTAACATTGTCCTTGAATGTTAATACTTGACTAGGAATAATTAAGAGTAGTGTTCTCTATATCATCTCACTATCGATTCAACTAATCGATTGATATAGATAAGAACCTTCTACTCAAGGACGTTATTATACTAAGTTATTTGGCACCAATACTCATAAGTACAATAACCATAAGAAATGCCTTTATATATAAGAAATATATATACAAGAATATGATACAATGAGTCCAAAAAGTAATCATCATATGATTGGCTCTAGAGCTCTCACTAACAATAAGGCATACTTATCATAGCATAATTCTTAGCATACATGAACATAAAACATACTTCTTCATGGCATAATTCTTAGCTTACATGAACATAAAACATACTTATCATAGCATGAGAATAAAATGTACTTACCCTGGCGCGATACACAACTTGGATGTATGCATGAGTCAAATGCATGTACTACATAATGATGCTTAATTTTAAAATCATACTTTTAAATGCTTAACATAATCATAACATCATTGGGGTCCCCGGCTTGTACCACATACATACATCATAAACGCGCATCCCTAAGTAAATATGAGGTAGCTAACCTCAATTTACTAGGGTAAGGACAGCATAGTCGGTAGTCCTAGAACCGGGGCGTTCTTAAGGTGCCCATCCCTGTTGCACAGCTTCGGTAGTGCCAGAACCGTGGACAACTTCGGTAGTCCAGAACCGGGGCGTTCTTAAGGTGCCCATCCCTTGGACCCTTACTTCGGTCCAATACAAGCCTCATACATAAAAATAAACATGCATGCTTCATCATTCATACTTGTCATTCATACTTGTCGTTCATACTTATTTCATATCATCGTTATGCCTTCATCATTCATACTTATCATTCATACTTAAGGCATAACCATCATCTTCATTCATACTTATCATTCTTTATTCATATAATAAGACATACATGCATAATCATGTTTCCCAGCCATAACATTATCTTGGTTCGTAAAACTTGCATGATCATAACACATAAATAGACATGTACTTCATACATGATGCATTTCATCTAGCATACATAGTCCTAGTATTCATAATAAAGCATGGATGGTAAGCTACATATATACATGACACATACTACTAGGGTTCATGGCATTCATCATAACACATGCATATACCTTCATGAATCATAAATCCATTATAAGAATTTATCAACATACATGCATCATTCTATTTATCATAACATAAGCATCTATCATCATACATGCATCATTCTATTTACCATAACATACTCCTACATCAATTACATGTATCCATGGTGTATGATCTAAATATTCATGATTAAAACAAGATCCTACAATCAACCATGCAAAGTCATGTTATATGACACATAAACTAAGATTTTAGTCACATGGAGACCCTTACATCATGTAGTAGCATCATGGTAACTTATAAACATGCATTCTTGAGACCTTAACCCAAACCAAACCCTAGGTTTGGGTCTTGGCTGAAAGTCCTAAAGGACTATGGGTCCATGGAAAATTTGCCTAGATCATGATTAACATCCCTTACTTACATATCATGCTATAGAAAAATCATTTAAACCCTTGATTGGACTTAACCCCAAGCCCTAGGCCTAAGGCAAGGGTTGGCCGAAACCCTAGAAGGGTAACAAGCCCATGGAAAAGTTCATTTAACACCATTCTTACCCATAAGGTATCATAAGAATCATATTAATCATGCTTGGAGAGGTTGGAGTTTTCCCCTAGCCCCTTGACCTTGATGTGGCGGAAACCCTAGAGGGTTATTAGGGTATCAAAAATTTCCCTAGATCATATTCTATGCCTTACATAACATCATGAAACATTTAAGAGCACAAAGGAAAATTTACATCATCCCTAAGCCCAAGCAATAGCCTTGGCCGAAACTTCCATAAGCCCTAATCATGGATTTTTCCAACATATCATGCCAACAAAACTTAGATCATGATAAATATCTTGAAAACCATCATACCACAGGTGAGGGGGGTTTTACCTTCCTTGATCTTGCTTACAAACTTTGAATAAAAGATAACAAGAGAACTTCCTTGTCTCTAAACTCTCCTTAGTCCTTGTATCCTTGTAGGGGGGGCCTTAGATCTTCAAGATGGGGCTTATGTGAATTTTTTTCCAAGGGTGAAGAGGGCTTGAAGTTTTCAGCTAGAAGGGGAGGAAGAAGAAGTGAAGAGGAGAAGGGAAGTTGTAACTTCCTTGCCCACTTTATACCACTTTAAAAGGGGTAAATGAAGAGTCATGGTGTCTCTTCTCTTGGTGACTCTTCATTTTTCCCAAGCCTTAACTAAGATCCACTTCATTCCCTCATAGCACTCTCTTGCTAGGTGAATTACTTAGTGCATGCTTGGTTGTACAAGAGGTTCAAGGTTCAATCCTTGGTGCATGCACTAATTTTTTTATTTTATTTTCTATTATTTTTCGAAAATTCCTTAAAAATTCCCCCATAATTATGTTAATATTTCTCATTAAAATCCATCTATTTTTATATTAAATTCTACATAAAATCTACCCATAATAATAGCACTATAAAGCCCATATAAGGCCCCTTAGTACTTAGTTTCTCAATTTAAATGAGAAAACCATGTGTTTTTAGGCTAAGGTTCGTACTAATATTTCTAGATCCTTCGGAAAATTATCTAGACATGCTTAATATTTTAAAGAAAATATTAAGGAAATTTTCTGGGTCCTTACAATCCCCCATACCTCTTGAAAGTTCATCCTCGAACTTAGAATAGCTCCGGGTACTTACGTCTCATCTCGTCCTCACGTTCCCAGGTAGCTTCTTCGAATTGTTGACTTTGCCATAGAACCTTGATTAAGGGTACTTCCTTGTTCCTTAGCTTCTTGACTTCCCGATCCAAGATCTGGATAGGTCGGCTTTCATAACTTAGGTCCTCCTGAACTGGTACCGCCTGTGGCTCGATCACTTGGTCCACGTTTGGAATACACTTCTTAAGCATCGACACATGGAACACATTATGAATAGCTGACATTTCCTGAGGCAGCTCCAGTTCATATGCCACCTTGCCAACTCTTTTTAGTACTAGGTATGGTCCCACATATCGCAGACTCAGTTTCCCTTTCTTCCCGAATCTCGCTACCCCTTTCATCGGACTCACTTTAAGGAATACCAAATCCCCAATATTGAATTCTAGTGGCCTACGCCGGACATCTGCATAATTCTTCTGCCGGCTCTGTGCCGCTTCTATCTATCGTCGAATGGTTTGTATAGCTTGGGTGGTGTCATCGATGAGATCCGTCGTAAGCCCCATCGCCTTCTTTTCAACACCTTCGTACCAACAGATTGGAGACCTACATCTCCTCCCGTACAAAGCTTTATAAGGTGCCATGCCGATAGTAGCTTGGTAGCTATTATTGTAGGCAAATTCCGCCAAACACAGGTATCGGCACCAACTCCCTTTAAAATCCAGAGCACAAGCCCGTAACATGTCTTCCAGCACTTGATTCACCCGTTCGGTTTGCCCGTCAGTCTGAGGATGAAAAGCTGTGCTGAACCGTAATTTGGTGCCGAGGGACTTCTGAACACACTCCCAGAAATGTGAAGTGAAACGACCATCCCTATCTGAGATGATGGTCTTGGGCACTCCATGAAGTCTGATTATCTCCTTAGCATATAATTGAGCCAGTTGCTCAATCGAATAAGTCATCTTAATAGCTAAGAAGTGAGCAGACTTCGTCAACCTGTCCACAATTACCCATATCGCATCATATCCATTTGTAGTCTTGGGAAGTCCTGAAATAAAATCCATAGAGATATCTTCCCATTTCCATTCCGGAATCGAAAGTGGCTGCAGAACTCCTCCGGGTCGCTGGTGTTCAGCCTTCACTCGTTGGCAGGTCAGGCAGGTGCCAACATGCTGAGCCACATCTCTCTTCATACCAGACCACCAGAATTTCTCTTTTAGATCTTGATACATCTTGGTGGATCCTGGATGCATTGAATAAGGGGTTTCGTGTGCTTCAACTAATATCGCTCTCCGTAGTTCCGGATCATTAGGAATACATAGACGATCCCTAAGATAAAGTACTCCCCCGTTAGAGATACGAAAACCATCGCCCTTTCCTTCTAGGATCTCCTACTTGATTCTCTGAAGCCTCGGATCACCATTATGTTTTTCCAATATGTCCTCAAACAGCATTGGTGTTAGTGTCAGTAATAGCTCTATGATGTAATTATATGCATATATCATAAGTATATAGTTATTATAATTATGGGTAAACCTAATAATAGTACGCTTTTGAAATATTAATTCACAACATGAGCTATGAATTATATTAGTTAATAGTTATTATATGATAAGTGAGATCATATTTATTATATTACCATAAAATAACTTAAGGTAATCTTATATATTATATATAAGATAATAGTGAAGCATACGTTGATAATTCTAATATTGATAATTAGTATGAAAATATAGTGGACCCATAATCTATAATAAGTGTTAATATAATTAGGGCACTACCCTATGCGTATCATTTTAGGTTATACCGTATGACTTATACCATTAATTATATTAGTATTAGTATAATGGAACTAATACTATACGCTAACATAGGTGAAAGTGTTATAATCTTATGTATGTAGGCTATCATATAATTCCCTACACGAGACTATATTATAGGTTATACCTAATATCATAAATTATAGTTATTTATCATATAAATTATAGGTATAATACCTATAATTTTCTTATGGAATAATATGTATATTATGACAATACTTATATGATAAGGAATTAGTATAGTTATATTTATAATAATCTTATATTAGTACACACTCTCATATTATTATCATTTGCTTTATATAATAGGATATAATTATATTATATGATTGGTAACTCATATAATGTACAGGTTATATAATATTAGGTTAATACTAGGTTCACCTTAATTACTAATATTATGATGGTGCTCAATTAATACCATGTTTATGAACATAAGGTTGAGTCACCCTTATGACTAATTGTATTATGATTAACTTAGACCTAATGCATAAGGCAGAATACTTATACATGATTGTCTTATGATGTGACTTAAGATAGGTTATGATATAAAGTATATTGAGCATCAGGTCGGTGATGAAGTAGTCTTATTAATTCTATTACTCTGTCTTCTAGCCATGCTTTTCTTCACCAAAGACAAGTATGGCCAATATCAGTTATTGTTATACCTACCCCATATTAAATTCTAAATTATTTAATTTTTCATAAATAAAACAATAGAAAATATTGTTCGTATTCACATATCTTACATGTTCTTGTCATTATTTATCATAAGACACCATTCATACTTGCATATTATAGAACATAACATATCGTAAGAGTGCTTACTATCATGAAATATACCGAAAGGTACTTACTTGGAAGCGGCAGGAAGGAGGCTTGATGTGTGTGTAGCGAGATGGCAACTGCTCTGATAGCAACCTGTAACGCCCGCCTTTTCCCCCACCTTATGATGTGGCGAGGAAGGCGTCGTTACGCTAAACATACATGGACTTAGAGAACATCTTAATGCAGCGGAATCATTTTTTTTTCCTAAACATGCCTTTAACCATGCAACTAATACATGAAACATTCATACATGCCTAAACTTGTCATTCATAGACTTACATGCATAGCAACATGACCTAACCATTCCATAACTTATTCATCATCATCATAAGTAGCAAGTAACTTATCCATAAACATAGCATCATGAGTCTTAAGTCATTCATCAAGCATAACCATTATAAACGTAACATAAAAATCTAAGGAGGCGTTTCCAAACCCCAAGACATGCGACATATGTAAATAAGAGGAATCCTTCTGCCAAGTCACTGCCACACACACACATGCTTCTGCCTCTCCTGCGGCTTCCCTTAATAGCCTCTTGCTTGTTCTGCGGTACGAGGAAAATAAAAACTATAAGCACATAGGCTTAGTAAAACCCCTTTCCTACTCACTAAAACCATGCGTCGCTTAAACATAAACATATCAAGTATCTGACGTAACATATCTTCGAACATAAGCATAAGCATAGTCATGGCATGAGTCATAAGCATATGAACAACTAACATAGCATGATTCTTAACATCACCATAGATCTACAACCTACTTAGCATGGCATAAATCTTAACATACATGAACATGAAACATACATACGTGGGCATGAAACATACTTATACATGGCATAATTCTTAGCATACATGAACATAAGGCATACTTATCATAGCAAAAATCTTAACATACATGAATATAAGGCATACTTATCATAGCATAATTCCTAGCATACATGAACATAAGACATACTTATCATAGCATAATTCTTAGCATACATGAACATAAAACATACTTCTTCATGGCATAATTCTTAGCTTACATGAACATAAAACATACTTATCATAGCATGAGAATAAAATGTACTTACCCTGGCGCGATGCACAACTTGGATGTATGCATGAGTCAAATGCATGTACTACATAAGGATGCTTAATTTTAAAATCATACTTTTAAATGTTTAACATAATCATAACATCATTGGGGTCCCCGACTTGTACCACATACATACATCATAAGCGCGCATCCCTAAGTAAATATGAGGTAGCTAGCCTCAATCTACTAGGGTAAGGACAGCATAGTCGGTAGTCCTAGAACCGGGGCGTTCTTAAGGTGCACATCCCTGTTGCATAGCTTCGGTAGTGCCAGAACCGTGGACAGCTTCGGTAGTCCAGAACCGGGGCGTTCTTAAGGTGCCCATCCCTTGGACCCTTACTTAAGTCCGGTACAAGCCTCATACATAAAATAAACATGCATGCTTCATCATTCATACTTGTCATTCATACTTGTCGTTCATACTTATTTCATATCATCGTTATGCTTTCATCATTCATACTTATCATTCATACTTAAGGCATAACCATCATCTTCATTCATACTTATCATTCTTTATTCATATAATAAGACATACATGCATAATCATGTTTCCCAGCCATAACATTATCTTGGTTCGTAAAACTTGCATGATCATAACACATAAATAGACATGTACTTCATACATGATGCATTTCATCTAGCATACATAGTCCTAGTATTCATAATAAAGCATGGATGGTAAGCTACATATATACATGACACATACTACTAGGGTTCATGGCATTCATCATAACACATGCATATACCTTCATGAATCATAAATCCATTATAAGCATTTATCAACATACATGCATCATTCTATTTATCATAACATAAGCATCTATCATCATACATGCATCATTCTATTTACCATAACATACTCCTACATCAATTACATGTATCCATGGTGTATGATCTAAATATTCATGATTAAAACAAGATCCTAAAATCAACCATGCAAAGTCATGTTATATGACACATAAACTAAGATTTTAGTCACATGGAGACCCTTACATCATGTAGTAGCATCATGGTAACTTATAAACATGCATTCTTGAGACCTTAACCCAAACCAAACCCTAGGTTTGGGTCTTGGCCGAATGTCCTAAAGGACTATGGGTCCATGGAAAATTTGCCTAGATCATGATTAACATCCCTTACTTACATATCATGCTATAGAAAAATCATTTAAACCCTTGATTGGACTTAACCCCAAGCCCTAGGCCTAAGGCAAGGGTTGGCCGAAACCCTAGAAGGGTAACAAGCCCATGGAAAAGTTCATTTAACACCATTCTTACCCATAAGGTATCATAAGAAACATATTAATCATGCTTGGAGAGGTTGGAGTTTTCCCCTAGCCCCTTGACCTTGATGTGGCCGAAACCCTAGAGGGTTATTAGGGTATCAAAAATTTCCCTAGATCATATTCTATGCCTTACATAACATCATGAAACATTTAAGAGCACAAAGGAAAATTTACATCATCCCTAAGCCCAAGCAATAGCCTTGGCCGAAACTTCCATAAGCCCTAATCATGGATTTTTCCAACATATCATGCCAACAAAACTTAGATCATGATAAATATCTTGAAAACCATCATACCACAGGTGAGGGGGGTTTTACCTTCCTTGATCTTACTTACAAACTTTGAATAAAAGATAACAAGAGAACTTCCTTGTCTCTAAACTCTCCTTAGTCCTTGTATCCTTGTAGGGGGGGCCTTAGATCTTCAAGATGGGGCTTATGTGAATTTTTTTCCAAGGGAGAAGAGGGCTTGAAGTTTTCGGCTAGAAGGGGAGGAAGAAGAAGTGAAGAGGAGAAGGGAAGTTGTAACTTCCTTGCCCACTTTATACCACTTTAAAAGGGGTAAATGAAGAGTCATGGTGTCTCTTCTCTTGATGACTCTTCATTTTTCCCAAACCTTAACTAAGATCCAC
Source organism: Boesenbergia rotunda (assembly GCA_024364735.1). Classification (NCBI taxonomy): domain Eukaryota; kingdom Viridiplantae; phylum Streptophyta; class Magnoliopsida; order Zingiberales; family Zingiberaceae; genus Boesenbergia; species Boesenbergia rotunda. The sequence continues at coordinate 123,488 of JAGFNQ010000734.1, forward strand.
TTCATTCCCTCATAGCACTCCCTTTCAAGGTGAATTGGTTAGTGCATGCTTGGTTGTACAAGAGGTCTAAGGTTCAATCCTTGGTGCATGCACTAATTATTTTATTTTATTTTCTATTATTTTTTGAAAATTCCTTAAAAATTCCCCCATAATTATGTTAATATTTCTCATTAAAATCCATCTATTTTTATATTAAATTCTACCTAAAATCCACCCATAATAATGGCACTAGAAAGCCCATATAAGACCCCTTAGTACTTAGTTTCTCAATTTAAATGAGAAAACCATGGGTTTTTAGGCTATGGTTCGTACTAATATTTCTAGATCCTTCGGAAAATTATCTAGACATGCTTAATATTTTAACGAAAATATTAAGGAAATTTTTCGGGTCATTACAATTAGCATTCCGTAACAGGGATGTAGACTCTATTGATATTCGACATTCCAGAAACATTTCTGAAACATGTCATTAAGAACAAGAGTCATGACTCAACAAACCTTTTCTTATGAATTTGAACATTCCAACATAGGTTTGTATCAAATCAGCATTTTAATAATTGATATTCCAGAAAAATTTCTGAGAATCAATGGTCTTAAAAATTCCTACCCTTCTTTGAACACTTGAACAAACTTGTACTCACTTAGTACCAGGTTTGTACCAATGAAGGATTAAGTATGTTTCAATTGTACTTGGTTTGTATTAGATTTGTGTGTATCAGTATGATCAGGTAATTTGATACAACTTGATGAAATGGGATCGGACTGAGGAGTAGTCTGATACCTCTAATCAGTGTTGATCTGATCGGTCACCGGACCGATCAGGGTGAGTCCTGATCGGTCGGTGAACCGATCAGGTCTGATACAGAATGTTTTCTGAAACTGGTCAGTTTCAGAAACAAGTTCGTTTCAACTCTTAATCACTCTAACCCCTAATACAATCAGATTTACTCCCTAAATGAGTTCCATTAACCATCATTCATTTAATCAAAACAAGCAATTCGATTTGGGTCCCTTAACTAGGCTTTATTTCATATCAATAATCAAGAATTTCTATGGATCACTAGGTTTGAATGATCACTTATGTTCTAAGTATGTTCTTATTTATTCCTAACAATCTTGATAATCCAATCTACACTTAAGTACTGATACCTTCGTGATCCAATTAATATTAGGCATATGGATGAAATTAGGTTTGATATCAGTCAAGTGGGAAAACAAAACAAGTCATGGAACTTGAAACATCATGAACTATGTGAGCATGCTGTTCTTAAACAAAATTGGTATCATATATTAAGGTTAATCACACAAACAGTAAGATCATTGCATATTCAACTAAGTTCATCTCCAAAATATTAAGAAAAACCTAAGCCTAAACCTTAAGCTCATGTTCTTTGTTTGGTGATGCCTTATTAGTACAAACTATGTGTTAATCCTTGTTTTTTAGCATGCATTCATGTTGTATAACATATACAAGAAAATGGACTCCTTAGGCTTGATATAAGGCATATCATAAACCATGAATTGCAGGAAAACATAAATTGCAACAATAAACCTAATTATCCTAAACAATCCATGGCAAGAGTAAGTTATGTGTCAACCTAAACCATTCATGTGAATATTTTTTTTTCAAAACTTGTTTATTTATTTTGAAGCATGGATATACTATCATTCGTTGCATGATATGTTTCCTTATTGCCCAAATGAGATTTCATAAATCACTAGCCAAGGGATCATCTTGTTATAAGAACTAAGACAATGAAGCTCAAAGCATTTAATTCTAATTTTCCATAACCAACCATGTGAATGACAATTTTTTTCTTGGTCATGGGCTTGGAGCACCAAATATCAACCTCCCATGTTGATAGATGCTCCACCTCAAATAATGCTTATACAATTCGAAATATGGAAGTTTTAGGTACCCAAATTTTGGGACATAATGAATTTACAATGAATGACTTTGGCACCCATGTCTTAGTTATTTTCTTCCTAACCTTTTGAACCCTAGAATCATTTGATGATCTAAATTGGGTTCTTGACATTAAGGATACAAAGGTTGGTTCTTTAGGTCGATAACCTATACCGGCCTTGTTATAAATGGCTCTTTGGTAGTTTAGTATCATGTGTATGGTTTTGGAGCTAGATGAGAATTTCTCAAGAACATTCTTGTGATTTTCATCTTTGCTCTTTAAGTCCTTATTGTCATTCTCAAGGGTCTTAACATGCAAGTCATCAATTACATCATCCATAGAGGTTTTCAATTTTTCTACCTCTAACTTTAAAGATTTAATCTTGTTCCTAGACTTTTGAAGCATGTTTGTCAAGCAAGCTATTGTTCTATAGCACTTATCCAACTCGGGAGAAATTACCTCTTCATCATCCGAAGATGATGAAGGCGCAGTTGAGGAGCTTGATTTATTGTCACTCTCCTTGGATGACTCTTCTAAGGCCACGAGAGCCACGTGACAGTGGCTTTCCTCCTCCTCCTTGTCATTCTTCTTTTTCTTTTTGTCACCTGCCACTAAAGCAAACCCTTTCTCTTTTGGGCTTGTGTTAGAGATCTCGTGTAGCTCCATCTCATAAAACAAATCTTCTAACTTAACAAAAGATAAGTCCTTGGAAACCTTGTAAGCATCCACCATGGATGACCACCAGGTGTTCCTAGGAAGAGCTTTAAGAACATACCTTACTAGGTCTCGGTTTTCTACCTTTTCATTGATGGAGTGGAGACCGTTGAGGATTTCTTTAAAACGACCATGAAGTATACTCACAGTTTCATCTTCTTCCATGGACAGATTTTGAAGTTGGCTGAGAAGAAGGTCCTTCTTGACTGTCCGTGTATCTTGAGTTCCCTCATGGAGCTCAATGAGTTTGTTCTATAGGTCATTAGCCGAAGTGAAGGGGCCAACCTTTATTAGCTGCTCTTTGTTCATCCCACATTGCAAGGTGACAACAGCTTTGGCATTGGCTTCCCCCTTTTTGATTTGCTCAGTCGACCACATGGAAAAGTCTAGATCTTTTCCCTCAATATCCTTTGGAGGAGAGAAACCCTCCTTCACTGAGAACCACATGCTCATGTTTGTCTTCAAATAAAATTCCATCCTTGACCTCCAATACGGAAAATTTGAACCATCCAAGAATGGAGGTCTGTTTGTGTTGAAACCCTTCTCTTCCCATGGCCATCGATGAAGCTCTCGGATGTTAAGCTGCTTGAACAGAGCCCCAAGCTCTGATACCACTTGTTGGAACATGGATTGCTAGAGAGGGGGGTGAATATATCCAGACACAAACTTCATTCACTTTAGGGTTTCTCTGCACTTCACGGTTAGTAGCACAACAGCAGAAACAATGGAAATAGAGAAGTGTAGAAACGCAGAAAACAAAAACAAACTAAAGTAACAAACAAGATCGCTAACAAGGAGGGTTTACAAGGTTCGGGGATAACTTGCCCCTACTCCTTGGCGTGCCCGTGAGGTGAGTGATCCCTTGATCGTTGGCAGATCAAGCCCCGAAAAATCCGGATATCAAATGGAACCTCCTTCTCGGTGGAGAAACCACTCCACAGCATTTCACAGAAATAATGAAGTTAAGAACAGTGAAACAAGAAGGCTTACAAAGCACTAGGAACCAAAGGAACACAAGAGAACTTCTCACGAACTCCACTCAGCACAGATCTCACGCAAGAACTACCTTCTTCGTGTCTTCTTGCTGATGGACTCGTCAAGCTTCTTATTTCCTCCAAGTGCTCAAGTATTAGTATGTTGCTCCAAGAATCAGAGTGTTTTCAAAGTGATGGAGCAAAGCTTGTCGTAAGAAGTGATCCAGTGTTACTGAGGCCTCATCGCTACCAAGCCCTTAAGCCTCTCCCACTGATCGCCAGGTCACAGCCACCTCTCTGCAGCTCCCAGCTACTCAACTACAACTGCTCACCTACCACTGAGCTCTCCTGGACTCCCTGAGCTTCCCTCATACGAGCCCCAGTCAGCAGCTCCAGCAGCGCCAGCATCCGTTGCAACCTGAGATGGAATCCTGCCCAATCTGTCGTAGCAAAAGCATCAGTTTGACTCCCTTGAAGTAAACCTGAGTAACCTACACACATAGTAGCTCATTAGCTCAGCAAATCAATGGAGTATCAACAATCAGAAGTTAGGAGCAGAGATCAGTAGCAATCAGTAGAGAAACAGACGTAATCAGAGCTCTGACAACGTTTTTGAATTAAGCTGCCAGCTACTGATCGGTCACCGGACCGATCAGAGTGACTCCTGATCGGTCTCCAGACCGATCGGGCTGGGTTTAGACTGATCAGGCTCCATCCTGATCGGTCCCCAACACGTAATCAGAAATCACGACTTCTCCGGGACCGATCACCAGACCGATCCCAAGTCGTGGATCGGTCACCAGACCGATCCACCCCTTTGGAGGGTGATTTCCCAGCTTTAAAGTCCAACCCTCCTGATCGGTCCCCAGACCGATCAGGGTGTGGCCTGATCAGACTGGTGACCGATTAGGCCACCCTCCGACCGATCAGGCTCCATCCTGATCGGTTATAAGGAGGAGTCCGCGACACTTGATTGTTCACCAGAACGATGTGAACAGTATCCCAGATTGATCACCAGACCGATCAGGAGCCGATTAGTAGAGTTCCCAAACTCACTGTATGCTCCCTGATCGGTCACCAGACCGATCAAGAGCCGATCAGTAGAGTTCCAAATACACTGTGTGCACCCTGATCGGTCACCAGACCGATCAGACATAGCTGGATCGATCACCAGACCGATCCACGAGGGAACTCCGTGCCAACTTCCCTGATCGGTCACCAAACTAATCCAGGCAAGGTCAATCCCACTCTAAGTCACGAGAACTGGCTCTCAGCCTCCCCTGACTCGTGCTCAGCCCCCCGGACCAAGAGTCCATGCCCAGTCTCACTCACCGGGACTTCAACCTAGCCCTCCTAGCTATGACCTGGCCCTCCAAGCCGGGATTTCATCCTACCTAGCCCTCCAAGCTAGGACCTGACCCTCCAAACCAGGGATTCATCCAACCTAGCCCTCCAGGCTAGGACCTAACCCTCCAAGCCAGGGTTTCTCACACGTAGCCCTCTAAGCTAGGACTTTTGACACCTAGCTCTCCAAGCTAGGACTTTTTCACACCTAACCCTCCAAGTTATGACTTTTTACACCTAACCCTCCAAGCTAGGACTTTTTCACACCTAGCCCTCAAAGCTAGGACTTTTTCTCACCTAGCCCTCCATGCTAGGACTTTTCATACCTAACCCTCCAAGTCAGGACTTTTCACACCTAGCCCTCCAAGTTAGGACTTTTCCATGCCAGCGTGCGATCTCCCGATCCACCTGGACTTAATCCGAATTCAACCAAACTTGAATCAAACTTAAAACGGTGTCAAACACCAAAATAACAATCAGGGTTAGACTGCATCAAAAAGTTTAGGGGAGGTCAAATTAAAAGAGTTATCGAATATTTCAAAATAATATATTTTTGTGCACTATAATTTTAAAATCCAGTTGAAAACATAAGTAATTTGTCTTTCAAAATGCTATTATTTTGATTTTCAAAATTCTTTTTGTGGCTTATAAAATCATTTTTGAAATAATATTTACTTGAATTTGGAGAATATCTAGGACACTTAGGGAAATGTCCTTATTGTTAACAAGGTTTCCTAGGATAGTGTCAGACTGTAACGAAACTAAGTCAAGTAAAATATTATGTTTTAAAAAAAATGTATATAATAATATTTTTCCAAAAAGTACTTATATCTTTCAAAAAACTCAATATTTTTTCCAAAAGTACTTGCATTTTTTAAAAAAAACTTAATATATTATCAAAAATACTTGCTGTTTTAAAAAATGCTAATATTTTTAAAAAATTACTTATACTTTCTTATACTTTTCAAAATTTGCTAATATTTTTCAAAAAGTACCTATACTTTTTGAAAATGCCTAATATTTTTCAAAAAAAGAAGTACGTATACTTTTCAAAGCTCATAATATTTTTCAAAAGTAGTTGCATTTTTCAAAGCTCATAATATTTTTCAAAAGTACGTATATTTTTCAAAGCTCATAATATTTTTCAAAAGTACTTGCATTTTTCAAAGCTCATAATATATATCAAAAGTACATGCACTTTTCAAAGCTCATAGTATTTTTTTCAAAAGTGTTTTCCAAAAGTACGGCATTTTTTGAAAAGTGCCAAACATCTCTCAAAAATACTAGTATTTTTCAAAAAGTGCAAAATGTTTTTCAAAATACTAATATTTTTATAAAGTGCACAATATTTTCCAAAGTACAAATTTTTTATGCAGAATGCATAACGTGTTTTAATTGCATAATCTTTTATGAGTGTGTTTGTTTAAAATATATCTATGTTCAACATATTGTACTAAAAGTTCAAAATATTTCTAACTTATTGCTATGCTTCAAAAATTTATATTTTCAAAAGGAAAAATGTTTTTTATTGTTGGTGCAAGCATTTCTGTCAGTTTTTTTTGATGTATGACAATGGGGGAGAGTACGGTTAAGTTAAGAGTAACTTAGAAATTTTTTCTTCTTCCCAAAGGATCAAAATGAAATCAAAATGTTTTCTTCAAAAAGGGGAGAGTCAACTTAAGACTGGAAATTTTTACTTTTTCTCCCAAAGGATAGAGAGCCTTCCCAATGGATCAAAATGTGTTTTCAAAACTTTGATCATTTTTTTCTTTCTTTTGATCCCAAGGATTATAATTTAGCCCTTTCAACCAATCTAACTTAAGATATTGTTAAACATCAAAAAGGGGGAGATTGTTGGTGCAAGATGCATCAGTGATGTCCTCCTCTAAGTGTTTCAATGTTTGACAATATGCTTAAGTTAGTGATACATTGAACAAGGGAAGGGTGAGTCAAGAGAGGAGAAATAAAGTGAAGAAAAAGTCCTAGTTAACATAGGCACTAAGTCCTGGTTCTAAGAATTGGGCACTAAGACCTAGTGAGTGAAGCTGGCACTAAGACCTGGTGAGTGAAGCTGGGCACTATGACCTAGTGAGTGAAGCTGGGCACTAAGACCTGGTGAGTGAAGCTGGGCACTAAGACCTGGTAAGTGAAGCTGGGCAAAAGTCCTGATGAGTGAAGTTAGGCACGAAGTCTTGGTCCGAGGGATTGAGCAACATAGTTGAGTGATGACTAAGGATAGAAGTAGAGACGGGTCGAGGTTCGGACGTCTCAAGATTCGAGAGTATCGAAGGCTAAGTAAAAGTCCACCCGAATGGACTGGGTGGCAACCATCTCCTGAGAGGAGTAGGTTGAAGGCGCGTTCCTGGGGGTGGGAACTTGCGTCGGTTCGACCTAGGGATTCATGGAAATCTGAAGTCAGAACCAAGTCCTTAAGGTTAAGATTATCTACTTGTTTGTCTTGTGTTTGTGTATCTTGCAGGTACCTAAAACTGAAGAGAAAGCAGGCAAACAAACACAAAGAGGTTAAAAAGCAGCTTCCCGGGTGTCCCCATTGATACAGGCGCCTCAATGAAGCTAGGTGCCCCTATTGACTCAGGCTCCTGAATAAATCAGGTGCCCCTATCAATACAAGCGCCCTATATGATAGTTTTTATCATCTCGCGAAGTTCGTGATTTTGATGAACCTTTGACCACTTATGAGGCACCCCATAGCATCACGGGTGCCCTAGAGAAGACTATAAAAGGGGCTTCGACCCCTCAACTCAGTACACAACTTCGAAGATCATTCTGAGCCTTCTGAATGACGACAAAGCACTAACGGCGAAGCTCTATGACCAAGGAAGCTTCGAGAGGAAGTGCGCAGCACATCGGAGTTCCAGATCGGCCGAGTCTTCAACTTTTGTTTGGTTTGAATTTTACAATTCCGCACTTATTTTTCATATTTTCTGATTGTAATTTCTGCACTGTATGATGGGTTTCTCCGCCTCCGGAAAGTCCGGAAAGGAGACCATTAGTGGTCAGGTGTTCCCGTGCTTAGGCCTTGGATGTACTGACCCTGGGGGGTCAGGAACCAAGTAAAAATCCCGCGTGCATATTGTTTTGTCCTTTATTTCGTTTTGTTTTCTGTTGTGCTACTAACGCTCTATTTAGAATGAATATTCGTAAGAATATGATCAGAAGTTTCCGCGAAAGATTTACGGTCGATATTCACCCTCTCCCCTCTATCGACGGCACCGGTCCAACAGGAGTTTTGTAGGTCCATCAGTGGGTTTCGGTGGAAACCCACTAATGGGCCTAGGATATTTGGATTTCTCATAACTCGATATCGCTAGGTAGAGTTGAGCTAGGAAATGGTATTTTTGGTGTCCAAACATACTCCTAATGCTTATGAATTATGTTCTCATTCAGTATCACTTGGCACAGAATAATACAGCAACTCGAGTTTAATAAACAGCACACAATTGTTTTTCTTACCATACAATTATATTGATGTGACAAAACTATACACAATTTAATTTGTTTACAACACAATAGAATATTTTCTACAACATCACAATCGATAATTAATCCAATGTTTTACAACACATGTTCCTCAGAATTAAAAGTGTTACATCAAATCTCTTTTTTCTCATGTCTCCTTGTTTGATGTCCATCTTCTCATCGTATAGGAGACGTCAAACGTATTTCATAAAAAAAAGGCACAGTCCACACTGTAAATAACATCAACATTTTTAATTTTAATATATTTTATAAATTACTTTTCAATTGAAACTCATGCTCATTTACTTACTTGGCTTCTTGTTGGGGACATTTTTCTCTGACAGAGCCCCATTGGTCCAAGGGATGATAAATTTCAAGATATGGATGAATAGACCTCAGTTGCTCGTGAGTGTATTGTTTTAATTCTTTTACCTGTAATTAAGATCATGAATTTAAAAGTCAATATCAATGATATTTTATACTAAATGATTAACATACAAATTAATAATGGTTGCTCACCGCTGAGTCAAATTCATATTTATATTTACGACCACTAGTAAGAGAATTGAAATGATTGAAAGTCATTGATTTTGAATCCATCGACAACAAGTGAACGTGTGAATTATCACTGCACAACGGTATTAAAATATATTTGAAACCTTCATCTATCATATCTATCCTTATCACTTGTTGCAGGCCAAACTTTCTTGAGGATCTTATTGATGACTAATAAAAAAAGCACAGACAAAATTCTTAATAACCAAAATTAGTTTTACTACAATATATATTGTAAATTCATTTAGATCCTTTACTGTGAAGAAGGTTGAACAATATATTGACTTGTTGTATAACCTACCACATGCGGATGCTCCCCTAAATAAAATTTTACAAAAGGCATCAATTACCTTGCCTTTTGTAAAAACCTCTCCATTCATAACAAATAAGAATGAATTCATATTCAAACCAAAGGGTGCATCCTCCCAAATAAATTCAGTTGTCAACCTGCAAAGTTAATCGATCAGTTAATATATTAAAGAAAAAAATATATTAAATAAACTATGTGTCCTAGCTTACTTTAGGTTCTCCAATTTATTTAGTAGGTAGGCCACATCTTTATCTTCATTTTTTCTCTTTGAATTCATAAAATGCTCCTTCACAAATTACATCGATAAATATACAAAAAATAATTATTCACCTAAATCAATATAATTGACCTATTTTACATGAAAGTAAATCACATATAGCAATGCTTTGTTGCCTCATTTTGTAGAGTTCGGCGATCCTATTTGTTTCCTCCTCTATCTCTTTTTCAGACATGATTTCCATTATAGTTATGGATTCTCTTGTTTCATCCATATCATCCCCACTAATTTTCCTTTTTTCCCTTGTCCATGACATTTGTTATTTGTTTCTTACTTTGCTTCCCCTTAGGTAATAGTAGGTGCCATAATAGACTACCAATTGGAGTATCCCTATAATCATACTGATTTTGGTCACGTCCTCTCCTTGTTCTACAAGCTACTGGTTCAGAAAGAGGATCAACTACAGGATAACTTGATTGAGTCTCCATGCCCTTTTCTTCAATTATTGCAAGTAATTCCTTAACTCTTTCATTCAAACAAATGTTCTCTATTAGCTCTTTGATTCGGTTGTCTTTAAGAATGCAGTGACCACATTCCTTTGTACTTTGTCTTATAGCTTCTGTGTTATCTCCTTGTGATGTCTCCATTGGGTGTGGAATGTCATCATCGATATCAAGGTTCTCAAACAATATTTTTTCATTTAGGTTAGGAATTATTTCAATCATCACCTGTCAATTAACAAGTACACAAATGTTAACAACTCCATATCAAACTAACATAGGTCACAGTTTAGAATAATTACCTCTTCGGGCGAGAGTCAGTCGACAAGGGCCCTCACTCTACTAATATGCGAAGGCATAGTCTTCCACATATTTATTCGGAGTCCTTGAACATTGTATGCTTTTTGAATTTGTACATGTTCCAAAAACCATGCCTACACCAAGTGTTACATACAAATACATTAACGACGGTAAAATAATATAAAATTTAACAACAAAATTATACTCACTGCCAAAAGGCCAGCAATGCCCTTTAGGTAAGGGAGGTTGGTGCCGGTGTGGTATCTCTGAGTTGATGAAAATAAGTCCTCAATCTTAGGTAATTGTAGAGACAAAAATTGATGGATGGCTTCAACCCAGTTGAATCTACCAAGATTCTCATAATCATCTACTATATCTACAAGACCTAGAGGGGCCTTATATGTACTAGATGAAAATAAGACACAAATAAATATATAGAAAATATAGAATTTACACACTAAGAAAACATCATCCTATGATTCAACAATTTTGGAATAATATTTAAGTAGCTCTTCAATTCTTGTTTTGGTAGGTAATTTTTCTTTTGAGAAGTACGTAAGAGGTCACCCGATACTTTAGTTGAATTAATAGGGACCGAAACACTGCGGTCCGCTATACCCAGTAACAAAGTAACATCTCATCTAGTGAACGCAACTGGTACACCTAATATATTTAAAATATTTAGTTATCATCAAGAATATAGGCCTGAAATGAAATCATTTCAGTCCCACGTTGGACCTAAAATAAAATAATTTCAGGCCCAACATGAGCCTGAATTGATTTCATTTCAGACTCATGTTGGGCCTGAAATAAAATCATTTCAGGCTTATCGAGGGATTGAAATGAGTTTGTAACGACCCGAAAAATTCTCTTAATATTTTCGTAAAATATTGAGCATGTCTAGATAATTTTCCGAGGGACCTAGAAATATTAATATAAAAGGTGGCCTAGAAATCTATAGTTTCTCATTTAAATTGAGAAAACTAAGTACTAATGAGCCTTATATGGGCTTTTTAGTACCATAATTATTGGAGAATTTTAGGGTAAAATTAATATAAATATAAAGGGGTTTTAATGAGAAATATTAACATAATTATGGGGGAATTTTTAGGGGATTTTTGGAAATTTGGGAAAAATCATAGGAAAATAAAATAAAAATAAGGTGCATGGACCAAGGATTGAACCTTGGACCTCTTGTACAACCATGCATGCTCTAACCAACTCACCTAGTAAGAGAATGTTATGAGGAAATGAAGTGGATATTGGTTAAGGCTTAGAAGAAGATGAAGGGTCATGGAGAGACTCTTCATTTACCTCCTTAATGGGTTATAAAGAGGGGGGTTTGGGAGTTACCTTCTTCCTTCCATCAATTGCATTTCCTTCCTCCTCCTTCCTCATCCTAGCCGAAACTCAAGGAGAGGTTCTCCCTTGGAAAAGCTCCACAAGAAGGTCTCATCACCAAGATCTAATGGTTTTCCAAGGCTACAAGGGCAAAGGGGTTCAAGTGTCCAAAGGATTTGTAATTTTCTTCTCTTTTAAGGTCTAAAAATCAAGATCAACCAAGATAAGACTCCCTCACCTGTGGTATAATAGTTCCTTATGATTTTCATGATTTTTAGCATAATATAAGGTTTGGTGTTGGGTTTTGATGTTGAGAAAAATCATGTTTAGACCCTTATGACTTTCGGCCACCAAGGTTTTGGGGTCCATGATGATGTTAAAAATCTTGATTATGCTTTCTAAGGTGTTCTCATGATGTTTAGAGAATAAATATAATTTATGGGAATTTTTGGAGTACCCTAAGACCCCTTAGGGTTGGGTACCATTATAGGGATTTTCATGGCTAGAGTTGGATTTAACCCTCCACTCATGTATCTTGTGTACCCTTATGGTACAAAGGGAGGTGGAAGGGATTTATGTGAAATTTTTGCAAGGTTTTGTGACCTTATGGGGTTCGGCCAAGAAGGGCCTAGGGCCAAGGGTTAGGGGCTTACCTCAAATAAGGGCCCTAATGACCCTATGGTATGGTATGGTGAATGTTTAATGGTTGATTGGGGATGTTAATGGAATTTTTCCATGCACCCATGTCTTATTAGGTTTCGGCCAGCCCTAGGAAGGGGGCCTAAAGGTTAGGGTTAACCCTAATCATGAGCCCTAATGGCTCCCTATGGTCTTATAGGTAATGTATGGTTGTTCCTTTACCTTATGCTATCTCACATGTTTATGGAATTGATGGAACTCCTCCCTATAGGTTTCGGCCAAGCCATGTATCTAGGGTTTGGGGTGGAGTTAAGGTTCAAAGAATGATGGTTTATGCTTATCATGAAGTATATATATATATATAGGTCCAAGCATGTGGTAGAACTCATGTTACCTATAACCCTAACCTTAAGCACCATGTTTTATGTTGTAGGTTATGATTTGGATGCCATGCTTAATAGGGTTTATTATGAATGTCTTATGTTTTATGCCATGTCGTCCTTATATCTACCTTAAAGGCGGGGTTAAGGGTCCATACATTCATCTCATATATCATGTTAAGCATGTATATCCAAACAAAACAATTACAATACAAGAAGTGTAGTAAGCATGCTTATTGAAGACTAATTTACCAAGCAAGGTTTTTCATATCATCCATGCAACTACAACATAATAGAGAGATCATTTAACTTCATAATTTACTGATCTAAATAAGTTACTGATCTAAACATGGTTTGAACAAGATAGAGCACAGCATTGGGCAAAGGGGCATGGTAAGAATATAGCAAGAGTTACCTAGTCTTAGATACATGCAAAAGAAGCATTCATAAGCAACAGGAAATAGTAAATATCTAGCATTTTACTTAGCATGCATACTACAAGAATTAGACATTAATGATAGGGTTATCTAACATGACATAGGTTCCATATCTCTAAACTTAATCAACAGTAGAGTAGACATAATCATCACACATTCAGAGTATAGTAATACAATTGCAATCTTTTATTGGAAGCAGTTTAGATTCTAGACAAAAAGAAGGTAGATAAGAATCTTTCGTCCTTTCCCGAGCCATCACCACACACATCCTCTAGCCTTCCCTCTGCCTCTTCCTTTAGTTCAAGTATTTCTTACCGCTATCTGCAGCATAAGAAAAACAACATGAACTAGTAAGCAAAACATGCTTAGTAAGAATCCGGGCCTACTCGCAAAACCATATCGATACATCATATCATGTACTCAGAAATCAAGATAGAACAAGATTATAAGCATCATAAGCATCTCATCAAAGCATCATAAGCATCACATCAAATATCTCTAAGTACTTACAGAACAAGATCATCACATAATGAGAAAATATGTTTTTCAAAAAGTTCCATAAAGGTAAGTACTTAAAAATACAATATCATCCAGGGCCCAGTTGTAGTACCACATCAAGCGCGTTCCCTAATAAATTGGGGTAGCGAGCCACCAATCTAATTAGGGCAGGACCCTTCCGTCCTACCAATGCCATGACCTTCAGTTAACATGCACATTGGATTTGTTTAACGACCCCCTTCCGAGTCGGGTACACAACTTTCAAAGTAAAGTAATTTATCATGCAATTACTCATATATGTATATGCCTAAAGGTACTCCTAATCACATCTTAAAGGGACACACCGCTCATCAAGGGTGCTCTTGATCCCCTAGGGACACACCACACATTCGGGTGCTCTTGATCCCAGTTTCAATAGAGTATCCCTTTTTTTTAAGCATATTATCAACCACATCTCAACCACATCATGTTCATGTCATAAGAGTGCCCCATGGGCTATAAGGCATGCTTTTATACCTAACAAGATAGGTCACATAATTTATACACACATCATATAAGTGTAGCATGCTTCATGGTTTCATTAAGGACTTCCCAACCCTAGCACCACGGTTGGCTGAAAATCAAGTGTAGGGAATTCTTTGATTTTCCAATCAAGCATTCATTCCCGCATTCCTACAAACACCTCAAGTGTACTTCATGTTAATAATTGAAACATGGTTTATACTTCAAAGTGGGGTTAGCTTCCACTAACCCTAACTTACAAGGGTGGCCGAATGGTGTAAAATGGCTAGGCTAGGTTTTTGACATCCAACCTTCACACAAACATTCACACAAACATGTTATCTACACTACTATTCATGAGAACATAATAGGATAGCAAGCAACTCAAAAACCCTAGCCTTCCTCCTCTTGGCCGAAACCTTGTAGGGTACCAAACCCTAATTTTGTCCTTCCAAAAATTTGGAAACATCACATATGAGTATACCCTAAGTCTTAAGGGTTATTTTCATGTATTGAAAAGTTGCCACACACATCCCTTAGGAAGTGGCCGAAACCCATACAAGGACAAACCCTAGGTTTTGTTCTTGACACCATGAAGAAAAATCCATCTACATGTATACCCTAAGTCCCAAGGTCTTCCCATGCATTAAAGTTGGATCAAAAACCTTCTCTTGGACCCCCAATCCTAGGGTGGCCGAAACTTCTACAAGGAAGATCCTTGTGATTTTTCAAAAGAAATACACAAACAAACATTCAATAGCAATTATACCGCAGGCGAGAGGACACTTACATCCTAGCGCTGGAATTTCACCTTCTCTTAAACTGTAGGGTACCCTACACTTGGAGGGTATGTGAAAATCCTTTTCTTCCAAATCTTCTCTAGGGTTCCTTGGACTTGGTAGAGGGCAAGGCACTTGGATTTTCCTCCTTGCAATTGCCCTAGGGTTAGAACCCTAGGGTTGAAATTTCGAAAACACAAGGGAGAGAAGTGGATTTTCGGTGGAGAAGAGAAAAGGAAGAAGAAGAAGAGGAAGTTACTCTAACTTCTCATCTCCTTATTTATACTTTTCTCATGAAGAGACATGTCTCTTCACTTCCCTAGCTTTTAACAAGCATGTTCCTTATTCCCTCTACATGAAATATTGCTTGGTTCATTGGTTATGACATGGTGAGTGCAACTAGGAGGTTCAAGGTTCAATCCTTGCTTCCTCCTTTCTACCTCTTCTTTTTATCACAATTTGCACTAATCCATATCAAAGCCCATTAAGCCAAGCCCATCATGAAATTTCATAATATTAATAATATTTCATGGATTCATAATATTTCATAATATCCCATAAATATTATTTCATAATATTTTTAATATTCCATATTCATGAATATGATATTTCATGCATTCATGACATTTCATAGCATGTGATTGCATGAAATTTATATCATTTCATTATAACCATTTTTCATACATTGTCATGATTTTACATTGAAAAATTTGGGGTGTTACATGGATAGTAGGTAGCATATTTATGGAAGTCCTACCTATGTAGGCTTAGGTTATGTAGAGAACCATGCTATGTTATATGCTCATGTTATGTTAAGAACCATGCTATGATATTGTGTATGTTCATGATATGAATGATGTCATGATAAGTATGTTAGGTTTATGTTCACGATAAGAATGATGTCATGATAGTCATGTTATGTTTATGTTCATGATAAGAACGATGTCATGATAAGTATGTTATGTTTATGTTATGATAAGAATGATGCATGCCATGTTTATGAAAGAAGATGCATACCATGTTTATGAATGAAGATAATGCCCATGCCTTCCAGGCATCATGATGCTATGCAATAAGTATGAACGATGAAAGGACAAGCATGTGTTAAGTCATGCTTTATGTAACATGGTTATGCTATGAATGTCTTATGGGTGATGAAACATGTAAAGTATTTTACTTTATGAATGGGCTTGTACTGGACCGAAGTATGGGTCCAAGGGATGGGCACCTTAAGAACGCCCCGGTTATGGACTACCGACTATGCTGTCCACGGTTCTGGCACTACCGGAGCTATGCAACAGGGATGGGCTCGTTAAGAACGCCTCGGTTCAGGGCTTACCGACTATGCTGTCCTTACCCTAGTAGGTCGGGGCTCGCTACCTCGGGCATTCTAGGGATGCGCGCTATGATGTATGTATGTGGTACAAGCCGGGGACCCCAATGATATGATGATTATGTTTAAGCATTTAAAAGTATGTTTTAAAAGTTAAGCATCCTTATGAATATGCATTCCATTCATGCATTCATTCATGTTATGCATTATGCTATGCTGCTAAGATTTTTATGCTTACGCTTCATGTTAAGAAATATGCATGAGAGTAAATGATCTATGTCATGATTATGTTAAGAGGATGCTCATATGCTATGATAGGAAGTATGCCTATGTTTGTACCACGTATTATGCCATGCTAGGAATGTTTATTATGTTATGTTTATACCATGTATTATGCCATGCTAGGAATGTTATTATGTTATGTTTATACCATGTATTATGCCATGTTTATTATGCTATGTTTATACCATGTATTATGCCATGCTTAGAATGGTTACTATGTTTACGTTTATGCCATGTCTCATGCCATGATAAGAATGTTCACGTATGTTTATGATCATGCCATGTCAAGTATATGATAAGTGATTTAAGTTGTTATGTTCTAAGTAGAGCACCACGTATGTGAATGTTTCATGTGCTCATTATGAGATGATGAATGGTTTTTGTGAGTAGGAAAGAGTCTTACTAAGCCTGTGTGCTTATAGTCTTATCTCCTTATACCGCAGATCATTCACAGGGACAATGAGGAAGCAGCAGGAGGGCAAGAAATCATGTGTGTGGTAGTGACTTGGCCCAGGAAACCATATGTTTATCATTATGCTAGAACCTTACTTTGGTCACTTATATGCTTGAATGCTTGAATAATTACTTATGGAACTCTATGATGCGATGTTAAGTATGACATGATATGATGTTTAAGTATGAAGGCAATATGCCGAGTTCCCATGTCATTATGATAAGAATGGTAGTAGGGCATGTATGTATAAGTCTAAAAGTCTTATTCCGCTGCCTTATGATGTCTACATGCCCTAAGTATGTTAACGTAACGCCGCTTAAGGAAAAAAAAAAGCCGGCGTTACAGGTTGGTATCAGAGCGGTTGCCATCTCACTACACACACATCAAGCCCTCTTGTTGCAGCTTCCAAGTAAGTACCTCTCTGCATATCTTATGATAGTAAGCACTTGTAAGATGTTTTATGATTTTAGGATATGCAATATGAACGATAGTTATGATGAAAAGTACTTTAGGATATGAACTATGAACGATATTTTATCTTCTTTCATGGATCGAATATTCAAAATTTAAGGGTAGGAAAAGTGATTACATATTTTAATCACTAGGGTAGAAGAAACCGAGTTGCTTGTGTTTTCTCTGTATACATTTGCGAATTGAAAAAGAAATGGTTTTGGTACTGGCTTGGGCAGGTTTAGTACTAACTATGTCATTTTTTTTTCAATTCCATATGTTGCATGAGAATTTCACTGAGAGGTGCCGCGATCTGATGGAGCGGATAGAGGAAGTTGGTTACAGTCCGACCCTTGGGATTCAGGGCAACATGGGGTTTTTGGATCGGCTATTCTGGAAACTCGAGCGGGAAGGGTTTCCAGTCATGGATGATCTTAGGATCGGAGCTCTGCTTTGTTCATTGCCCAATCGGGCGAGAGAGGTTGCTCATCAGATCTGGGGGCAGCACGGATGTCGTCTCTCATACACGGAATTATGTAAGCAACTTCTTCGCCATGAGTTCCTGGAAGACCTGGGGGACTTGGAGGAGGATCAGGAGATGTTTGAAGAGGACCCGGAGATGTACGAAGAGGATCCCGAGCTGTTTAAGGAGGATCCTGATAGGTACGAAGAGGATTCCGAGCCGTCCGAAGAGGATCCTGAGATATACGAGGAAGATCCCGAGCCCTTTGAGGAGGATCCTGTGATGCTCAAGATGTTTGAGGAAGACCCGATGAGCGAGGACGATCTCGAGGTGTTTGAAGAAGACCCCGAGATGCTCGAGATGTTTGAGGAAGACCCCGGGATGGTTGGGGAGGACCATGAAGTGGCTGAGGAGGTTCCCGAGATAGAGGAAGAGGATCCGATGGAGACGGTAGAAGATCCTGAGGCAGGCCAAGGGGAGATGAACGAGGGAGTGGCAGTGACTGCTATGATGTTCTTTGTTATGGGTATGATGGCGGGCCATCTAGCTCACTGAGTGAGGATAGTTTTGTATATAGACTATTAAGACTTGATAAATAAATTTTTAGTGATATAATAAATAAGATCTTATCTACCCTATAGTAACCACACGACAAATATGGGCTAATACAATTCATAAACCCAGGTTGAGGACTAATGTTTTGGAAGCATAAGGTGAGTCGGTTTACCCCGAATCACAATAAGGATATGATTATGATTATGATGTATGCGTGCAAGTATATCATGGAGTTAACCATGACAATATCACCCACGCTATTTGAGGACATATTGGAAAAATAAAATGGTGAACTGAGTCTCCAGAAAATAAAACAGGAGACCCTCGAAGGAAAGGGTGATGGTTTTTGTATCGCCGAAGGGGGGGGGGGGTACTATACCTTAGGGATCGTCTATGTATCCCTAATGATCAAGAGCTTCGAAGGAAAATACTGACGGAAGCTCACGAAACCCCTTATTCGATGCATCCAGGATCCACCAAGATGTATCAGGATCTGAAAGAGAAGTTTTGCTGGTCCGGTATGAAGAGGGATGTGGCTCAGCATGTTAGTACTTGCAGGACTTGCCAGCAAGTAAAAGCAGAACACCAGCGACCCAGAGGAGTTTTGCAGCCACTAACGATTCCGGAGTGGAAATGGGAAGACATCTCTATGGATTTCATTTCAGGGCTTCCCAGGACTACGAATGGATATGATGCAATATGGGTAATTGTGGACAGGCTGACAAAGTCTGCTCACTTCTTGGTGATCAAGATGACTTATACGATTGAGCAACTGGCTCAATTATATGTTAAGGAAGTAATTAGGCTTCATGGAGTTCCCAAGACCATCATCTCAGATAGGGATGGTCGCTTTACTTCGCATTTTTGGGAATGCGTTTAGAAGTCCCTCGGCACTAAATTGCGATTTAGCACCGCCTTTCACCCTCAGACTGACGGGCAAACGGAACGGGTGAATCAAATACTAGAAGATATGTTGAGAGCTTGTGCCCTGGATTTCAAGGGAAGTTGGTGTCGATATCTATGCTTAGCGGAATTCGCTTACAATAATAGCTACCAAGCTACTATCGGAATGACACCTTATGAAGCCTTGTATGGGAGGAGATGTAGGTCTCCGATCTGTTGGTACAAGGGTGGTGAAAAGAAGGAAATGGGGCTCACAACGGATGTTATCGACAGCGCCACCCGAGCTATACAGAATATTCGACAACGGATAGAAACTGCTCAGAGCCGGCAGAAGAGTTATGCTGATGTCCAGCGTAGACCACTGGAATTTAATGTTGGAGATTGGATATTTCTCAAAGTGGCTCCTATGAAGGGGGTGACAAGATTTGGGAAGAAAGGAAAACTAAGTCCGCGCTATGTGGGGCCGTACCTGATTCTGAAAAGAGTCAGTAAAGTGGCATATGAGCTAGAGCTGCCTCTAGAGATGTCAGCTATCCATAACGTATTCCATGTATCCCTGCTTAAAAAGTGTATCCCAAATATGGACCAAGTGATCGAGCCGCAGACAATACAAGTACAAGAGGACCTAAGTTATGAGAGCAGACCCATCCAGATTTTGGATAGGGAAGTCAAGAAGCTGAGGAATAAGGAGGTACCCTTAGTCAATGTCCTATGGCAAAGTCAACGGTTCGAAGAAGCTACCTAGGAACGCGAGGACGAGATGAGGCGCAAGTACCCGGAGCTATTCTAAGTTCGAGGACGAACTTTCACGAGGTATGGGGGATTGTAACGACCCGGAAAATTCTCTTAATATTTTCTTAAAATATTGAGCATGTCTAGATAATTTTCCGAGGGACCTAGAAATATTAATACAAAAGGTGGCCTAGAAATCCATATTTTCTCATTTAAATTGAGAAAACTAAGTACTAATGGGCCTTATATGGGCTTTTTAGTACCATAATTATTGGAGAATTTTAGGGGAAAATTAATATAAATATAAAGGGGTTTTAATGAGAAATATTAACATAATTATGGGGGAATTTTTAGGGGATTTTCGGAATTTTGGGAAAAATCATAGGAAAATAAAATAAAAATAAGGTGCATGGACCAAGGATAAATATAAAGGGGTTTTAATGAGAAATATTAACATAATTATGGGGGAATTTTTAGGGGATTTTCGGAATTTTGGGAAAAATCATAGGAAAATAAAATAAAAATAAGGTGCATGGACCAAGGATTGAACCTTAGACCTCTTGTACAACCATGCATAATCTAACCAACTCACCTAGTAAGGGAATGTTATGAGGAAATGAAGTGGATATTGGTTAAGGCTTAGAAGAAGATGAAGGGTCATGGAGAGACTCTTCATTTACCTCCTTAATGGGTTATAAAGAGGGGGGTTTGGGAGTTACCTTCTTCCTTCCATCAATTGCATTTCCTCTCCTCCTCCTTCCTCATCCTAGCTAAAACTCAAGGAGAGGTTCTCCCTTGGAAAAGCTCCACAAGAAGGTCTCATCACCAAGATCTAAGGGTTTTCCAAGGCTACAAGGGCAAAGGGGTTCAAGTGTCCAAAGGATTTGCAATTTTCTTCTCTTTTAAGGTCTAAAAATCAAGATCAACCAAGGTAAGACTCCTTCACCTGTGGTATAACAGTTCCTTATGATTTTCATGATTTTTAGCATAATATAAGGTTTGGTGTTGGGTTTTGATGTTGAGAAAAATCATGTTTAGACCCTTATGACTTTCGGCCACCAAGGTTTTGGGGTCCATGATGATGTTAAAAATCTTGATTATGCTTTCTAAGGTGTTCTCATGATGTTTAGAGAATAAATATAATTTATGGGAATTTTTGGAGTACCCTAAGACCCCTTAGGGTTGGGTACCATTATAGGGATTTTCATGGCTAGAGTTGGATTTAACCCTCCACTCATGTATCTTGTGTACCCTTATGGTACAAAGGGAGGTGGAAGGGATTTATGTGAAATTTTTGCAAGGTTTTGTGACCTTATGGGGTTCGGCCAAGAAGGGCCTAGGGCCAAGGGTTAGGGGCTTACCTCAAATAAGGGCCCTAATGACCCTATGGTATGGTATGGTGAATGTTTAATGGTTGATTGGGGATGTTAATGGAATTTTTCCATGCACCCATGTCTTATTAGGTTTCGGCCAGCCCTAGGAAGGGGGCCTAAAGGTTAGGGTTAACCCTAATCATGAGCCCTAATGGCTCCCTATGGTCTTATAGGTAATGTATGGTTGTTCCTTTACCTTATGCTATCTCACATGTTTATGGAATTGATGGAACTCCTCCCTATAGGTTTCGGCCAAGCCATGTATCTAGGGTTTGGGGTGGAGTTAAGGTTCAAAGAATGATGGTTTATGCTTATCATGAAGTATATATATATATATAGGTCCAAGCATGTGGTAGAACTCATGTTACCAATAACCCTAACCTTAAGCACCATGTTTTATGTTGTAGGTTATGATTTGGATGCCATGCTTAATAGGGTTTATTATGAATGTCTTATGTTTTATGCCATGCACTTCGATAGTAGGTAGCATATTTATGGAAGTCCTACCTATGTAGGCTTAGGTTATGTAGAGAACCATGCTACGTTATAAGCTCATGTTATGTTAAGAACCATGCTATGATATTGTGTATGTTCATGATATGAATGATGCCATGATAAGTATGTTAGGTTTATGTTCACGATAAGAATGATGTCATGATAGTCATGTTATGTTTATGTTCATGATAAGAACGATGCCATGATAAGTATGTTATGTTTATGTTATGATAAGAATGATGCATGTCATGTTTATGAAAGAAGATGCATACCATGTTTATGAATGAAGATAATGCCCATGCCTTCCAGGCATCATGATGCTATGCAATAAGTATGAACGATGAAAGGACAAGCATGTGTTAAGTCATGCTTTATGTAACATGGTTATGCTATGAATGTCTTATGGGTGATGAAACATGTAAAGTATTTTACTTTATGAATGGGCTTGTACCGGACCGAAGTATGGGTCCAAGGGATGGGCACCTTAAGAACGCCCCGGTTATGGACTACCGACTATGCTGTCCACGGTTCTGGCACTACCGGAGCTGTGCAACAGGGATGGGCTCCTTAAGAACGCCTCGGTTCGGGGACTACCGACTATGCTGTCCTTACCCTAGTAGGTCGGGGCTCGCTACCTCGAACTTGCTAGGGATGCGCGCTATGATGTATGTATGTGGTACAAGCCGGGGACCCCAATGATATGATGATTATGTTTAAGCATTTAAAAGTATGTTTTAAAAGTTAAGCATCCTTATGTATATGCATTCCACTCATGCATTCATTCATGTTATGCATTATGCTATGCTGCTAAGATTTTTATGCTTACGCTTCATGTTAAGAAATATGCATGAGAGTAAATGATCTATGTCATGATTATGCTAAGAGGATGCTCATATGCTATGATAGGAAATATGCCTATGTTTGTACCACGTATTATGCCATGCTAGGAATGTTTATTATGTTATGTTTATACCATGTATTATGTCATGCTAGGAATGTTATTATGTTATGTTTATACCATGTATTATGCCATGTTTATTATGCTATGTTTATACCATGTATTATGTCATGCTTAGAATGGTTACTATGTTTACGTTTATGCCATGTCTCATGCCATGATAAGAATGTTCACGTATGTTTATGATCATGCCATGTCAAGTATATGATAAGTGATTTAAGTTGTTATGTTCTAAGTAGAGCACCAAGTATGTGAACGTTTCATGTGCTCATTATGAGATGATGAATGGATTTTGTGAGTAGGAAAGAGTCTTTCTAAGTCTGTGTGCTTATAGTCTTATCTCCTTATACCGCAGATCATTCACGGGGACAATGAGGAAGCAGCAGGAGGGCAAGAAATCATGTGTGTGGTAGTGACTTGGCCCAGGAAACCATGTGTTTATCATTATGCTAGAACCTTACTTTGGTCACTTATATGCTTGAATGCTTGAATAATGACTTATGGAACTCTATGATGCGATGTTAAGTAGGACATGATATGATGTTTAAGTATGAAGGCAATATGCCGAGTTCCCATGTCATTATGATAAGAATGGTAGTAGGGCATGTATGTATAAGTCTAAAAGTCTTATTCCGCTGCCTTATGATGTCTACATGCCCTAAGTATGTTAACGTAACGCTGCTTAAGGAAAAAAAAAGGGCGTTACAGAGTTCACTTCAGGCCCTCGGTAGGCCTGAAATGATTTTATTCACGCCTACCAAGAGCCTAAAGCGAACTCACTTCAGGCCCTGGGTAGGCCTAAAATAATTTTATTTTAGGCCTACCGAGGGCCTGAAATAAGTTCACTTTAGGCCCTCAGTAGGCTTGAAATGATTTTATTTAGGCCTACCAAGGGCCTGATGTATGTTCACTTCAGGCCCTCGGTAGGCCTAAAATAATTTTATTTCAGGTTTACCGAGGGCCTGAAGTGAAATCATTTTAGGCCCTCGGTAGGCCTGAAACAAAATGACTGAAATTGATCGAAAATAAATCATTTCAGGTCATCTTTATCCCTATTTTATCTTATTATAGTTAGTGTTTACAATTCATAAATAAAGTGTTACTGAGAATTTAAAAACTGGCGAGGTTGAATCCCAACTTTCAAATATATTCACCAAAATTTCATGAATATGCTGCAATTCTTGTATGTCCAAGAAAACATGGAAGGGAGACTCTTTGATCTTCGCAATGTGTCAACCATTTAAAATTTGAAATGCTTCAAAAAAAATATTAATGTGGCCTAAAACACTGCACCAATGTAATTTTTATCCATAGTCATCTAAAGCCTACAGGTTGTATACATTACAAATTTATTAAGAACTAAACCCAAACATTTTTATATTTGTAAAATCAATATAAACATGCGCAGAAACTGTGCTGTTTTGACCTAAGACTATAGCTAACATACCTGTTGGGGCAATCGACCCAAGTATGATCTGGAAGATCATGGGTCTTTATGTATGTGTCAATATGGTTAAGTTAGGGTTTAATTGTGATCTAATATGTGTATGTGAGTGTGTAGGTTTGCAGGATACATATAGACTTGGTTGGATGTCTTCAGGTACGGTAAAGGGTAGCATGGAGGCAAGTCGTGGGCTTGTTTGTGCATCCGAGAGACCATGGACAAAGCAGGGATAATGAGCCAGGGGATGCGGACTTCAAGGCATGACTGAAGGACGGCATGGACGCAAGCCGAGGGCTTATGTGCACATCTGAGGGACGGGAGCTGAAGACGAAGAGGGCGCAAAGACAACAAATCGAGGATGTTGGAAGAAGAGTCAACCAGGTCGTGGGGGTTCATGTACTGAGGGCATTATACTCGGGAACTATGTCATTAGGGTTCGAGTGCGGAGAGAAATGTACTCGGGAAGGACTTAGGGATGGACCAGTCGACAGATCCAGGATCAGTCTATTGGCAGTGACCAGAATTTGAAGAGACAGGCTGTGACTTTTGAATTCGAAATTATCAGTCGACTGGTACTAGACTAGTCTACTGGTAACGGTCATTTCAGCCTCAAACTCTATTTAAGGGAGCTCACTTAAGGCTATTTCTTCTTGGTGAAACTTGCTTGGGTAAAGCTTGTTAGTAGCCTATCTTGCTCAGGGATTGTCCAGAAGTTGTGGTGAGGTTTCTCCACCCTAAGGAGCGACAAGTGCTGCCAGAGGTGCTCCGGGGAATCATCCACCGAAGGATCGGGATCATCCACCTTACGGACAACCGTGGAGTAGGAGTTTTATCTCTGAACCACGTAAATCAGTGTGTTCCTTATAGTTTTAGTTTTAGTTTTAGTTTTTGTTTATTCCGCTTGCGCACTAACTTTGTAAGAATAAAAATCGAACGAAAGCAATTCACCCCCCCCTCTAGCTTGACGGTGAGATCCTAACAAGTGGTATCAGAGCAAGGTTCGCTCATCTACGGACTAACCGCCGAGAGAGCAACAAGCCAGAGGAAATGATGATTAAAGTCAAATAGGGTTATGACATCAACATTCCACCTCCCTATGATCTCGAAGATTTTGACTATTCGAGGATGCGAATGAAGACTTGGTTTGGCATGCATTGGGAGTGCATAATGGTTCTAGAAGAGCCATTCGAGGTTCCAAGAGATAAGCATAGGAAAAAGCTCCGATCTTGATATTGGAATAAAGAGCAACAGAGTCAATCAAAGGCAAATGAAAAGGTAATTTCAATATTGCTTAATATTTTGCCTAATAATGTAATTAGTGGTGTAGGAGAATATCAAAATGCGTACGAGTTATGGAACAAATTGGGAGGAATTCATGAAAATCATACACAAGCTCAAATAACGGAAGAGCCAAAGGAGATAAGTTCAATGGTCCAAGAAGAGAAAGAAGAAAGTGAAAATCATCCATATCATCAAGTGAAGTGGCTCAAGAGAGTGAGAGATCATCCACTTCATCAAGGGAAGAAGAAGCGGTCAACTCTTCAAGAATTGAGGGGGAGAGACCCTCTTCAATGCCGGAGCAAGAAGAAGCTCCTACCTCCACCAAAGCAAGGACAAAAGACCACATCATTTGCTTTGGATGCAACAAAAGAGGACACTACAAGGACAAGTGTCCATTAGGTAAAAAGGAGGTAAACCCTAAACTCGGGTCAGTTAAGCTAAAATCTAATATGGGTTGTAGGGAAAAGGAGGGAAAAAGCACATTAGATACTTCACATGTGGAGAGCTAGGGCATTATCACACCATATGTCCAAGAAAAGGAGAGCTCAAGAAAATGGAGCATTTGAGAAGATGGGATAAAGAAGAAAAAAGAGAAGCTCACATCAAGGGGGTGTTACAAGGGTAAGGGATGTAATCCCTAACTTTAAGAATGTTTCAAATTTCCCTATGTATGTTAGAAATGATAAAAATTGCTTGCCTATGCGTAATTTTGGTTTCAAGTATCATGATAACAATAGAGTTACTATTTTGTGTCAAAATTCTAAGAAACCCATGGATCATGATTAATCTATAAATTTTGAACCTAAGGACCAAGGCATTAACCTTAAGAAAGGGAGACACATGCCTAGACAAAGTGGTAGATCTAAGAATGTTCAAAGTAGACATGGGGATACTAAGGCGAAACATAGAAAGGGAAAATCAAGCCTTGAGGGCACGACTTGATAAATTGGAGAAAACCCTAGATAGACTCACTAGTGGATCTAGGGGCTTAGGCATGGTGTCAAGAAGTAAAAACCATGACAATGGTAGACCGGGTCTAGGATATAAACCTATTAGATCAAATGCTAAGGAAAAATCATATGCAAGGATGTCATATGATTATAGCAAAGGGAAGACCAAAAGTGGCAAGGAAAAACCCCTTAAAGAGGAAAAGAAAAAGTTAACCAAGGACAAGATGTGGAAAGTTAAGAGAGTTAGAGTTGAAATTCAAGAAGCATCGGAGGTACACCAGTGTGGTGTTCCCATTGTGGATGAGTCACCTAGGGAGGTGACTAAGGCTAAGACCTCAAGGGAGAGCTCTAGAGTCAACTTGGGATCCATGGTCAATGGATCTCAGGAGGATTTATCATAGGAGATTAGATGGACTGTGGAATGTGCCAAAGGGTTTGGAAGACTAGTGTGAGTCTTAATCCAAGGAAGTTGGCATATTAAAAAGGGAGTTTAGGGATAAAAAGATGAAAATGAGACTATATTGCTTGGTAATTGAGTTTCAATGTCTAGATGTCATGTAAATCAACGCTAGGGATGCATTGAGGTTGAGGATGGGAAGACACATCAAGAAGAGATCAAAACTAGAACTTTAGGCCAAGGATAATTTGAACAAATTAGATAGGTTTGAAATTTTGTCAATCTTGGGATTGGGGATAGATTTATTCGAGAACATATTTTTCCCAAGTGGACATAGGTCCCATAAATCTCTCTACGAAATCCCAGATTTTCTGGAGATTTATGGAATTAGTTATGCGTTTCTGAAATTAAGACTAAAAAGCTGAAATTATAGTACCAGTCGACTGTTTCAGGATCAGTCGACTGGTCTGGTGCAAATCAGAAACTAAGAATTCAAAATTACCAATCGACTGCCCCTAGGGCAGTCGACGGATGTTTCGCGTGGGGGGTGGCCGAACCTAGGGTTTTAGCGCCACCCTCTGCGAGTTCTTGTCTTCCTCGACCTCCCCTCTTGCTCCAAGCCTTCCTAAAGCCCTAAGATCACCTTCCTAGCCTCCCTCTACCTCAGATCTAAGTCTAGGGTTGAAAGAACTCTCTTCTCAAGTTAATCTTCATCAACCTTCACAATGCAATGTGCGGGAAAACGGTAATCACTTGTGTAGTTCATTTTTCACATTTAATTCATGATATGGAACTAACTTGTCCCATTTTGCATGTTTTTCTTTGTCATGGGGTAATTTTTGGTACATGCATGGGTAAATTGCATTGTAGAGTTGCACAAAAAAGAAGAATGGGAGAGGGGTCATCCCGACAGGGTCATGTAGATCCTGAGGCACCTCGGTTCCCTTCCGAGGAGTGCCGACGGAGATTTGTCTATAATGAGTTTGTATT
The DNA here is from genome assembly GCA_024364735.1 of Boesenbergia rotunda. Classification (NCBI taxonomy): domain Eukaryota; kingdom Viridiplantae; phylum Streptophyta; class Magnoliopsida; order Zingiberales; family Zingiberaceae; genus Boesenbergia; species Boesenbergia rotunda. The sequence goes on from JAGFNQ010000734.1 coordinate 151,424, forward strand.
AATGAATTGTAGATATCTAAATAGGGCATACTTCCAATAGAAAACCCCCCGCATTGCTGAGATGATCGTATATTTTGGTCTAGAGCAGCTAGTATATTGTCAGCACCCTGTTAACCTAGACTTGTGCAAGGAATTTTACTCCAATCTTACATGCGTGGGTCCCGATGATGGGACCTATGAGTCCATGGTGGCAAGTGTCACCATTCCCTTTTCAGCTGAAATCATAGGTTCATTTTAGGGTGTACGGCTTCCAACAATGCATTTACATATTTTCCAAAAGTCATCGAGCCTTTTCACCTTCCCCAATGTAACCATAGACCAAATCCATCTCTATTATTTTTCAAGACATCGATGTGTGACACAGTGTATTTTTGAGGCTAAGAACATGACTCCTTTTAGCAATGTATTGTATAAAATTGTCTTACATTGCATATTATCTATTATCACCAAGGGGAGGTCGATGATTCGACTTCCTCACTTGGTAATGGTGTATGCACTAGAAAGGAGATCAGATATCGGCAACACCTTGCACGTCTTTACATCCATTGTCCACTTTTCTCATAGTGACAATACCAAGATCTACATGCCTTTCGGTCATGTTTTGACTGAATTCTTTGAGTCTAGAGGTATTTGCTGTTGGGACCGGGTGCATGTTGACAAGGATACGAGTTCGTAAAATTTAAAATTTTTACGTGCAGCGGAAGAGTTTGCATAAAATAATTTTCTAAATTATTTTAACTTCGTATCTAGCATGCAACCCTATGGTGTGTTGACATAATCATACAATAAAATTTTGCGGAAAAGTAAACTAATTTACTTTTATACCTCGCGTAACTCGAAGAAAAGGGATGAGATCCAACCATAGCGTCCCTTGGAAGCTCCGCCTCTATTCGCGTCCACGCCGAGTTCTCTTCGGGATGACTTCACAAAGTCACGAGTTTTGTGCCAACGAGAACTACTAGATCCTCGGAAGGCACAACTAGATGAACAAGAGAAAATATAGGAAACTAACCAACGAAGTAACGGAATCGAATTCCGAGAAGAGAGGAGTCGCTATCCGCTTCTTCCTCTTCTTGTTCGGGTTCTCCTTCTTCTTGAAACCTCACGGCAACATCAAGGGGGAAGTTGTTTGGTGCGCCGGCCCTAAACCTCTAGGGTGGGCGCCGGCCCTAGGCAAGAGAGGGAGAGGGAGAGGAGAAGAGAGATTAAGAGAGAGAAGGAGAGAATAATTAATCTCTTGATTAGGAATAAGGGCTAGCCTTTGGTTCCTTTATATAGTAGCAACTCCTTTGCTTAGTCTCCCTCTAAACCGAATTAACGGAATTAACGGAATTAGTTATAAGAAATTTATCTTATAAATTTTCTTATTATTCCGTTTAAACCGAGTCTTTATTATAAACTAATTTATAATAAAACTAATTCTTCTTCTCTTTAAATTATGGAATAAATTTTTATAAGAAATTTATAAACTTTCTTATTATGAAAAAATCAATTCATAATTGATTTTATAAAATTAAAATAAACCAATTCATGGATTATTTTAATCTTCCATAAAAGAATAAATTTCTATAAATTTTATTTATATAAATTTCTTTATACAAATTTATTTATCCATAATTTATAAAATAAATCGCACTAGATTTATTTTATTAATTAAACCAAAATTAATTGGTTTTCTCCTCTTATTGTGGCCGGCCACCAAAGGGGGTTTTGGCACCCTCTTTGGCCGGCCAAACCAACCCGAACCGCCGCGAATTAAACTCATTTAATTCACCCAAAAAGCCTTCAAAAGACTTAGTCATTTTTAGCTTCCATTGCGCCTCTGACTAACTCAGATTCGACTTATTTCTCTTGATCGGAAAATCTAATTTTCAACTCGTTTTAAATCCCTCGGATTACTCGTAGTGCGTGTGACTAAATAGACTTTCGATTTATGTTGGCCATCTATAATTAACTAATTATAGAACGATCATGAGTGGCACCTAGTAGTACATCATGATCCCCAATTAATCGAAAGATCAACGGTTTGACCTCAGAAGAAATTATTCTGAAACCCTGAGTGGCACCTAATAGCAGCAATCCTTGCTTCAGTCTTTTTGGCCTTTTTCTTCTTCCCTTTATTCTGTTCTTTGGCTTTCCTCTTAGAACCTTTCTTCGAGGAACCAACTAACAGTACCGCCTTTTGATCCGGCTTTACAGAAGGCTCCACAGTCTTCAGCAGGTTGATCAACTCAGGAATGGTGGCTCCAGTTTGTTCATCCGATAGTTCATCACAAATTGTGAATAACTTTTGGGTAAACAACTCAGAATTAAGTCAATACTTAGTTCATGATCCATTGCAAAACCGAGTGTGCTCAGTCGCTCAATGTACCCCAACATCTTTAACGCAAACTGCGAGGCAGAAGTGCCTTCCTGCATCTTAGTGGTGAAGAGGAGTCTGGAGACTTCGAACCTTTCGGATCTCGCCTGCTCTTCAAACAACTCATGAATATGGAAGATGATGGTATTAGCATCCATATGCTCATGCTGCTTTTGCAGCTCAGGTACCATAGAGGCTAGCATGATGCAACTCGCATGTTCAGAATCGGTCACATGTTTCTGATGGGCCAACAATTGGTCCGGAGTTGCATTTTCTGGAGGACTTTTGGGAAGTGCTTCTTCAAGGACATAGGCAAGCTTCTCTGCCTTGAGGACTATCCTCAGGTTTCGAAGCCAGTCCATGAAAATCGGCCCATTCAGTTTATTGGTGTCCAAAATGGAACGTAAGTTTATTTGAGTAGACATGATCGAGTGATTATCCTAGAAATACAAATTGAGATTATGTGAGACGATTGATTAAAGAATGTATCAACATACATAAATTAAATCCTATTTATTTTACGAATTGAATCACCCTTATTATCAATTCGGGAGATCGTAGAAACATCTCCAAATAGGTTGATATCCAACCATAGATAAGATCCACCATGGCTGTGGCCATCAAGTTTTTCTTAGCTATGAAGGTAGGTAACTATACCGATTACACATCACATATATGTAACTATCACCTTATGCTATCAACTAATTGAATGTTTGCATAAATCATTAGGTTGTTAACTCATTAACAAGTATGTATCAATATACATAGCACCTAACTGCACCTCTCTTTACATCGACCTTGGCTGTGGCACAACAAATCGATGCTCCAAGCTTAAGGCTGACCCATTAATCAAGAAATAGTTTTAATATTGTTGAAGGTCATTCAACCGTTTAGTCAGGCTTGGATGTGTCCAACAACCAAAACTAAGGATTGACCTCTAACTTCAATTATATTATTCATAAACTAATTCCACGGTTTGAACATGTTGAGGTTCAAGTCGGGCATGGATGTGTCCATCAACCCTAACCAGAAACAAAACTCCGGTTCTAACCATATTAATGGAAGGTCTTAGCCTTAATATTTTGTAAGGGGTGTTTGGGTCTCATTCTTTTCTAAGCACATTCATGACATAAAATTATGTCATGACTAACGATTTCCTTAATAAAGTATGTATGTGACTTAATTTATCAAGTCTCATGAATTAAATTAGGAACCGGATTTCCTAATTATAATTTCATACTTTATTAAAGGAATTGTTTTGGGAAACAATTTCCTAAATTATCATAATTAATTTCGGAAATAATATGTTCAAGACTTTGATTTCTCTAAATCAAATCTTATTAAATTAAGAGACAAATCCCTTAATTCAACTACATATTATTTTCATGAAAATCTTATTTAAGAAAACTCTATAGGAAACCATTTTCCTAATTAATTTTGGAGACAACAATATGTAAGAGCATCACCTCTTCAACATATTTTATTCATGGATTTAATTAATTACAACAAATTGTTTTCTAAGGGTGGCTCCCCGAGGCTCAGATACCCAAAGAAAAGTAATGTGTTGTAAATCCAATTGGACGGCTCCCCGAGGCTCAATCCAAATCAAACATGACAATTTCAATTAAAAATTGGAAATTAAATTACAACAACTAACTTTAAATTGGACGGCTCCCGAGGCTCAATCCAAAATAAAGAATTTTGTTGTCAATTTAAAAACCAATTCAAATTTAATTGTCAATTAATTGTCCATGAATTTGTCTAGACTTTCTCAAAAGAAAGTGCCCAAAATTGCGAGATTTCAAAATAATTTTTCAGAATAATTGTAAATTTTTGGTAAAAAGAAAACTTACGTTTTTCCAAAAATTAAAAAATTTCTAAAATAGAAAAATTTCCAAAATTTGGAAAGTTTCCAAGGATGGAAAATTTTCACAATTATTATAAAATTTTAGAAACTAGAAAATTTCAAACGTTTGCGAAATTTCATGAGGATTTCCAAACATTGAAATTTCTAAATCTAAAATCTATTATAATTTGAAAGTTTCCATAATTGAAAATTTTTTCCGAAATTGAGATCATGACAAAGTGTTCCGCAAAACAATTATATGATAATGTCGAACACTAACCACGGCTCTGATACCACTGTTGGGACCGGGTGCATGTTGACAAGGATACGAGTTCGTAAAATTTAAAATTTTTACGTGCAGCGGAAGAGTTTGCATAAAATAATTTTCTAAATTATTTTAACTTCGTATCTAGCATGCAACCCTATGGTGTGTTGACATAATCATACAATAAAATTTTGCGGAAAAGTAAACTAATTTACTTTTATAGCTCGCGTAACTCGAAGAAAAGGGACGAGATCCAACCGTAGCGTCCCTTGGAAGCTCCGCCTCTATTCGCGTCCACGCCGAGTTCTCTTTGGGATGACTTCACAAAGTCACGAGTTTTGTGCCGACGATAACTACTAGATCCTCGGAAGGCACAACTAGATGAACAAGAGAAAATATAGGAAACTAACCAACGAAGTAACAGAATCGAATTCCGAGAAGAGAGGAGTCGCTATTCGCTTCTTCTTCTTCTTGTTCGGGTTCTCCTTCTTCTTGAAACCTCACGGCAACTTCAAGGGGGAAGTTGTTTGGTGCGCCGGCCCTAAACCTCTAGGGTGGGCGCCGGCCCTAGGCAAGAGAGGGAGAGGGAGAGGAGAAGAGAGATTAAGAGAGAGAGGGAGAGAATAATTAATCTCTTGATTAGGAATAAGGGCTAGCCTTTGGTTCCTTTATATAGTAGCAACTCCTTTGCTTAGTCTCCCTCTAAACCGAATTAACGGAATTAGTTATAAGAAATTTATCTTATAAATTTTCTTATTATTCCGTTTAAACCGAGTCTTTATTATAAACTAATTTATAATAAAACTAATTCTTCTTCTCTTTAAATTATGGAATAAATTTTTATAAGAAATTTATAAACTTTCATATTATGAAAAAATCAATTCATAATTGATTTTATAAAATTAAAATAAACCAATTCATAGATTATTTTAATCTTCCATAAAAGAATAAATTTCTATAAATTTTATTTATATAAATTTCTTTATACAAATTTATTTATCCATAATTTATAAAATAAATCGCACTAGATTTATTTTATTAATTAAACCAAAATTAATTGGTTTTCTCCTCTTATTGTGGCCGGCCACCAAAGGGGGTTTTGGTACCCTGTTTGGCCGGCCAAACCAACCTGAACCGCCGCGAATTAAACTCATTTAATTCGCCCAAAAAGCCTTCAAAAAACTTAGCCATTTTTAGCTTCCATTGCGCCTCTGACTAACTCAGATTCGACTTATTTCTCTTGATCGGAAAATCTAATTTTCAACTAGTTTTAAATCCCTCGGATTACTCGTAGTGCGTGTGACTAAATAGGCTTTCGATTTATGTTGGCCGTCTATAATTAACTAATTATAGAACGATCATGAGTGGCACCTAGTAGTACATCATGATCCCCAATTAATCGAAAGATCAACGGTTTGACCTCAGAAGAAATTATTCTGAAACCCTTTAGCAGCTCTAATGAATCGTGCCCCATTCCCTTCAACACCTTATACCCACTTGGTTCAGGACACGGTCAATGGTGTCAGTCCCCACTAGGCTGACTACGTCACACCTAGCCCAAGTAGTGTCTTCCTCGTCCTTTGGATTTCTAATTACTCTCATGTATTTAAGAGACTCGCACTCTTAACATGATATGCTCTGGCCAGAGGCTTTGAGTAACAATCCGACGATAGGCCTGGGTATACATCTCCTCGCAAGGAGTGGTGAATCCTTTGTAGGCTGTTCAAACATCTTCGGGCAATTCGGCTTATACCCAATCATCCTGGGTCCACACCTCCTTGGAGATGCTTGCTTAAGATGTCAAAGTATAAGTCTCCATGACCAAGATGACTTGAACACCGCAAGTCAAAGGAACATCGCACTTAAGCTGCAGTAAGAACATCATTGACATATCTACATGTAGATTCCCATATGAAGTCTTACAGCTAGTCACTCCAATGAACTAGTTCCCTTAACTAGCATCCATGTTTATCTCCGGACATCCCAATGTCACCAGCCAGTGAGAATCAGCTGATTAGAGAATAACCCATGCTAGTCTCAACAGAATTGATAGTGTCCGTTTTTATCAATTCATCGACTAGGGATATTTTTCAATACTTCACATTTGCACATTTAGAGATAATCACTAGTTGTGATCCCATCACAAATTCTCTTATGCTGTGAGTTGTATTGTGGACATTCAGTAGATGAGTTTAAGATCTCAATCAAATACACAAAACATGTATACTCAAATAGCGAATTATCATTTATTAATATAAATGTTACATCATAAGGCGATTGCCTTAGGACACTTCTCTCATATCACTTACATTTGCACTACCAGGGGTTAGGTGCATCGCCTGTCCAAGGACTACGACCAGATCGGCTCACGACAACTGTCCTTGGCGGGGATTGAGTGTCGGCAGGGGGAGATGGCCTGGAGACAGTGTTCTAATTGCTCCAGTTCTGATGAGGAGGCTGCGCCTGGTGCTGGGGTTACATAGGAGGAGATCTCTCTACTACGGGCAGACGTTCATGGACTGAGGGAGGACTTCCACACATTTTAGTAGTAGCAGGTTGACATTCAGGGGGAGGTTCATGGTCTCACACAGTTCTGTCAGGGGTTCCAGCGGCAATAGGATGAGATGTATGCGATGATGCAGAGCTGGAACCTAATGTACCAGGCCCCTCCTCCTCCTCCTCCAAGCAATGACATGTGATTCAGCTGATGTGATGATGAGGGTGTTGAGAGTGAACTTAGATCGAGCTTATTTTATGTATCTCTCAAACACTTAATTTGGTCATGTAGGGGCTAAGGCCCTTGTGACCCTTTTCATGCTTGCTTTATGACTTTATATGAAACTTAAATTTATGATTTTATAGTACTTATATGTATTTTCAGGTCACGGCTTGATATTGCTTGTATTGAATGATATGATCTTGCTAATATGGTCATAAGGAAATGTGCATGCATATGTATATGTCATTAGTTAAGGAATGGAAAAGGGGGAGGTGTTATCATTAGCTTTGTTTTGAAAAGGTTATATAAAGAAGGGGGGGGGGGGGAGATTTGAAAGCAATTCTAGGTTTGAATTGGTATAGGATGGGCTTGGCAAACATATAGAATGAAATATAGGCTTGAGAGTTGATACAAAATGATACTTTTCAAAAGAATTGGTGTTTGTACCAAAAGTAAAGCATATTTGGTATTTTTCATGAAACTATATTTTTCTAGGGTAGGTTATATCCAAACAAATATGTTTGCAAAGTTTCAAATGTTTTCGAATTTTGTGGACTTTTCTAGGGGGTTCTGAAGTTGGGCTGAGAAATTCAGAATTACAGTGTATCAGTCGACTGCCTCTGGGGCAGTCGACTGATCTTTCTGTGGGTTTACGAAATGAAGGTACCAGTCGACTGATGCTGGATCAGTAGACTGATCCTTCTGTTTGTTGATTTCTAATGGTTTTCAAGAATGGAAATGGGTTCTCATTGGCACTTGGGTTAGGATTGCTTGGGGCAATCTTTTTGATGGTATCAAAGGGGGAGAACTTGTGGTGTTAAGTTAGGTTAACTTGACTTAGGAGAACTTGCGGTGTTAAGTTAGGAATAACTTAACTTGGTGTTATGGAAACTTGAAAATTATGTGGAGGGCATAGGTTAAGGGGGAGGTTACCTCGTGTTTTTGCTTTGCCTATAAGTTTCAATTGTTGTTGTTTATTGCTGTTGTTTTACCTAACTTAAACAAATCGCCACACATAAAAAAGGGGGAAATTGTTGGGGCAATCAACCCAAGTATGATCTGGAGGATCATAGGTTTTGATGTGTGTGTCAATATGGTTAAGTTAGGGTTTAATTGTGATCTAATATGTGTATGTGAGTGTGCAAGTTTGCAGGATACACATTGACTTGGTTAGATGTCTTTAGGTAGGTGAAGGGTGGCATGGAGGCAAACCGTGGGCTTGTGTGCGTATCCGAGGGACCATGGACAAAGCAGGGACGATGAGCCGAGGGACGCAGACTTCGTGGCATGCGTGATGGATGACATGGAGGCAAGCCGAGGGCTTGTGTGCGCATCTGAGGGACGGGAGCCGAAGACAAAGAGGGTGCGAAGGTAACAGATTGAGGCTGCTGGATGAAGAGTCAACCAGGTCGTGAGGGTTCGAGTACTGAGGGCATTTTACTCGGGAACTAAGTCGTGAGGGTTCGAGTGCGGAGAGAAATATACTCGGGAAGGGTAACCCTAACTTAGGGATGGACCAGTCGACTGATCCAGGATTAGTGGACTAGCAGTGACCAGAATTTGAAGAGTCAGGTTGTGGCTTTCGAATTCGAAATTACCAGTCGATTGGTACTAGACCAGTCAACTGGTAACGGTCATTTCAACCTCGAGCTCTATTTAAGGGAGCTCATTTAAGACCATTTCTTCTTGGCGAAACTTACTTGGGTAATGCTTGTTAGTAGCCTATCTTGCTTAGGGATTGTCCAGAAGCTGTGGTGAGGTTTCTCCACCCACAAGGAGTGACTAGAGCTAGCTGGAGGTGCTCCGGGGAACATCCACCGAATGATCGGGATCGTCCACATTACGGACAACCGTGGAGTAGGAGTTTTATCTCCGAACCACGTAAATTGGTGTGTTCCTCTTAGTTTTAGTTTTAGTTTTAGTTTATTCTACTTGCACACTAACTTTTTAGGAAGAGAAATCGAACGAAAGCAATTCACCCCCCCCCCTTCTATCTTGACAGTGAGATCCTAACAATACCTGTTGGATCGAGAATAACGATAGAGGGGGGGTGAATATCGTAAAGCATTTCGAATTTTAAGGAGAGTATGCACAGCGGATTTTTAACACAAAAACCAAATGCAAACACCACGATTTACTTGGTTCGGAGTCGCAGTCGGCTCCTACTCCAAGGCCCACGGTCATTGACCGTTTACTGAGGGCAATACTATAGTCGCGCAAATAATTACAAGAAGATGTACAGTAGTAGTGCAGGGAAAGTACAATTAAAAAATTAACTCTTCTTTACCGACGCCCGGTGTAGATCGTTCTTCGGTGCGTAGGGTCGCCGTCGGCGCTAGAATCTCGAGATGGAAGTTTTTTGGAGCAGAGCGCTTGAGTAGAAGAGTGTATTAGCGTTGGAAGCAGTGATGTTTGAAGCCTTGGGGTCGAGGGGCTTTTTATAGCCTCCCGGGGCGCCCAGAACGTTGGGGGTGCCCCCCACGTGTCAATCGATCCAGATAAGGCTCAGTCAGCCGTTATCCCTCCAAGATCGGGCTGAGATTTGACCGGGGGCGCCCGGGACGCAGGGGGCGCCTGGGTTGACTCGTTCCGCTGGCTTCTCGCTGGCTTGATTCTATCCGCTTCGTTGGCTTGAGCCTAGGGCGCCCTGAGCATCCGGGGCGCCCAGGAGCACGAGGGTGCCCGGGAGCATGGGGGTGCCCCGCCCAGTGAACTGCCGAAGCACATGTTTGCTTAACTTGTTTTGCCTTGCCCTTGGGGGCGCCCGAGACACTGGGGGCGCCCTACTCAGCTGCTGCCTCTCTCCTTTGAGGTGTTCTGAGCTGCAGAAACTCATTCCTTCGGTCCTGCATCCAGGGTTAGTCCAAAACAACACAAAGCAATCAAGTATTAGGTTTATACAGCCTTAGCTATCTTGGTTCTGACTTTGGGTCTCCAAAATAGAACCCTAGGTCGAAGCGATGCCTACTGTTCCCTCGACGGGGAATGCGTCCTCACCTCTCCTCTCAGGAGAGTTTACCTTTTTCCAACCGGCTCCTCCGGTTGGACTTTTGCCCGATGCACCAAACTAGGTCTTTGTGCCCACCTTCCGAGTAGGTCTTCGTGCCCACCTTCCGAGTAGGTCTTCGTGCCCACCTTCCGAGCAGGTCTTCGGTGCCCAGCTCCTTGCCAGGGCTTCGTGCCCAGTCCTCGACTAGGACTTCATGCCCACCTTCCAAGCAGGTCTTCGGTGCCCAGCTCCTTGCCAGGGCTTCGTGCCCAGTTCTCGACCAGGACTTCGTGCCCAGTGTACCTAGGACTTCTTTTCCTGTATACTTAGTGAACATGTTAGATCAACATAATATCTTAACTTTTGAACCCTTTTGTCATTATCAAAACATAGGTTCGACTTGGGTGCTGTCTGCACCGACAATTCCTTGGTGGATAATGCCAATGAAGAAGAGGCTGAAACACCCACAGACCTTTTTTCTGCCATTATCGAAAAAACCAGTGCAGAAATTCTAACCCCTACTTTGGATAGTGCCATCAGTGTGGACTTTCACACAAACATTTAAAGCCGCCTCAGGGACACAAGGGTAGACTTCCCTACGGTTTTGGTTGGGGGCATGCACTCACGACTATAGCATAGCTAGGGCTCCCACAATGTCCTCCAACTTCGGCAATAACAATTAGGTTGCTACGCTGAGAGAGAAAGAAGAAAACATTGACTCCCTGGGGCATCCAAACCATAAAATGTTATTTTATTGAAAAGTCTGAAAAAGTGGTTCGAATGTCTCAGAATTGTTAATTGAGATAGAGAAATTTTGGTAGGACGGGAATAATAGGAAGATCACTATAATTGATGCGCCCTTTGGTAAAAATGAAACCTCAGTACGCCTTTTGGTAAATACTAATCCTCAGGTGAGCCCTTTGGTAAAAAGCCGCAAAATAAGCTATCTAGACTAAATCAAGACAAGAAAGTAGCTATGATAAGAAATTAAATTAATTAGGAAATAGGACACAAAAACATGAATGAAAATAAGCTACAACTCAAAATAAGAAGTAGAGAGAAGAAAACTTACTCGAGATGAAATCAAGTCTTCGAGAACTGAACCTTGCTGTAGAGGTGGATAGAATGATGAATCTATACATGGATCATCGAGAAACCACCATATCTAATGTAGATGTGGCCCTAGTGGGTTTCCCTAAGGGGAAAACCCTTCTTCCTCAATATTCAAAGGGAAGGATAGCCCTTTATATAGTCGGGGCACAACCCATGCTTTTCACGCCACACGGTCATGCCATGAGGTACGTATGCAATGCATGGTCCAACACTATGACCATGCCTAAAGGCATGGCTACGCCATGTACCACTCAGAGAAAATGAGGCACGACCAAGCCATGTTTCTTTCAGAAAAAGCTGGCATGGATGTGCCTCAAGGAATTGCCGACCCATGTGTAACTTTGGGAAGCGAGGCATGGTCGTGTCTTAGGGCACAACTGGGTCATGTGTAACTCTGGAAACATTTGGTGGCAAACTCTAGGAGATAGTCATGTCTAAATGAGACCCAGTAGTGTCTCAAGGAGACACGGTCATGATAGCTGGATAGGGGTCGTGCTTAGACTGGCACAACCTTGTTTTGCTGATCTTTGTCTCCGAAGTTGCTCCAACATGCATTTTTCATCTATTTTAATTTTATATTTCATGCTGCCAGTGAAAATAAGCCAAAAGAAAATCTCTAAACAAAGAAGAGTAATCTTGCTAATAAAACGATAAAATAGGGTGTGACAATATAAATCATACTCAGGAAATAAAAGTGAATGTGCATCAATCAATATCTACAAATATATATAATTTGCGCACATCACACAAATAGGATGAAATTCAAAAAATATGCCAAGTTGGAATTTTTGGAAGTTTCTAGGGAGATAGGGTAACCTATGCCTCTTTTGACATAGGTATTGGAACTTAGATGAAAATCTAGATATTTTCTTTATTTTATATTTGTCATGTTTTGTGTGCCCTATCACATGCTATAATATTATACTCTGCATTCATATTATTATGAAAAATACTCTATATTATGTCATGCATACATCATTTAGCTATGATAATTTTTTTTTTAAAATACTTATTTGATATATGACATAATCGTTATCATGCATTGTTTTAAATTCTTTAGAATTAAGGATAATCACATAATTTGATATCCTATGTAGGATGATCAAAGTTAAAATGCCTAGATAGAGATGCATAATCTCTTAGTTTCGAGAAATCCTATTTTACATCTCACAAAGACTATAAAGTTGACTTGTATATGTATTAAGACATATTAGATACAAGTGAGATGTTAAGAGGATTAACAAGACCCAAAATGTTGATTTAGTACATCTAATTGAGTTTTAGTTTCATCAAAACAATGATTATGTGAAGTACAATCATATAGAAAGCTAATATACAAGTCATATGTATTTAATCCAAAGATCGTGATTAGAAATTATTTTTGAAAATGATTTCAAAAATGTTTTGGAAACCTTGGTGAAATCTATTTGTTAATAGGAATTACAATTAATTAGTTAAATACAAAGTTAGAATAAAACATTGAAGTTTTCAATGGTTTACAATTTTGAATCATTCTTTGAAAATGAGATATATTTTTATAGAAAATTATTTTTCTATTGTAATGACCCGGCCCATTTGGCGGCCCATTTGGCGACCCCTTATTTTTCTGTGGGTTGTCGACCGTCGACCGTCGACCGAGTCGTTACCATACTAGGTCTTCCCACCGCCTGGCCGGTGGATTTTTGCCTTCCTAGGATTCGAACCCTAGACCCAGGCTTAAGTCTAGTTCTTTATGAACCCTGGTAACCAATTGAGCTAAGTCTAGTTCTTTATGAATCCTGGTAACCAATTGAGGATTCATAAAGAACTAGACTTAAGCCTGGGTCTAGGGTTCGAATCTTGGGAAGGCAAAAATCCACCGACCAGGCGGTGGGAAGACCTAGTATGGTAACGACACGGTCGACGGTCGACGACCCACAGAAAAATAAGGGGTCGCCAGGTTTTATCGTAACGACCCGGCCCATTTGGTGGCCCATTCGGCGGCCCATTCGGTGACCCCTTATTTTTCTGTGGGTCGTCGACCGTCAACCGTGTTCTTACCATACTAGGTCTTCCCACTGCTTGGTCGGTGGATTGTTGCCTTCCCAGGATTAGAACCCTAGACCCAGCCTTAAGTCTAGTTCTTTATGAATCCTGGTAACGACACGGTGGATGGTCGACGGTCGACGACCCACAGAAAAATATGGGGTCGCCGAAAGGGCCGCCGAATGGGTCGCCAAACGGGCCGGGTCATTACAATAAAAAGGCGCCTTTTATTGTAACGACCCGGCCCATTTGGCGGCCCATTTGGCGACCCCTTATTTTTCTGTGGGTCGTCGACCGTCGACCGTGTCGTTACCTTACCCACCCCTGGCCAGTGGATTTTTACGTTCCTCAGGATTCGAACCCTAGACCCAGGCTTAAGTACTAGTTCTTTATGAATCCTGGTAACCAATTGAGCTCAATTGGTTACCAGGATTCATAAAGAACTAGTACATAAGCCTGGGTCTAGGGTTCGAATCCTGGGGAAGGTAAAAATCCACTGCCCAGGGGTGGGAAGACCTAAGTATGGTAACGACACGGTGGACGGTGGACGGTTGACGACCCATAGAAAAATAAGGGGTCGCCAAATGGGTCGGGTCGTTACAATAAAAGGCGCCTTTTTATTGTAACGACCCGGCCCATTTGGCGGCCTATTCGGCGACCCGTTATTTTTCTGTGGGTCGTCGACCGTCGACCGTGTCGTTACCATACTAGGTCTTCCCACCGCTTGGTCGGTGGATTTTTGCCTTCCCAGGATTCGAACCCTAGACCCAGCCTTAAGTCTAGTTCTTTATGAATCCTGGTAACCAAGCTCAATTGGTTACCAGGATTCATAAAGAACTAGACTTATGCCTGGGTCTAGGGTTCGAATCCTAGGATGGCAAAAATCCACCGACCACGCGGTGGGAAGACCTAGTATGGTAACGACACGGTCGACGGTCGACGGTCGATAACTGACAGGCCCAAACTATGTGTCACGAATGTGGGCCTCAAATTTAAAATTTATAAATGAATGCTGGAAACCCTTTTACAATCAAAAGTATGAAAATGTAATATAGGGGCCACAGGTCGTATTTTTCTCGGGGCTAGTTGACGTTGTTTGATTCGCACTCGTGTTTGTGTCGTTAATTCTTTTCGGGTTTCAAATAAATAAGATTTGGGTTAGTTGGAGTCAGCAATGAAAATGAAGCAAGCTTAAGCGAGATAAATGCAATGGGAGACACAACCAACTATAAACCCACTAAAACCAAGGTGCCAAACAAATGAATTATAACTGAGTTGAAACTCCAATTAAAACTAATGCAAGACCTGTAATCCTAAGTGCAGAAATGAAGTCTAGAGTCCAAAAGTGACTAAATGCAAATCAAACTGCTATTAGTGTAGCACCATTCTACCAATTGCATTCAACTTGATTCCACTTAATGCCAAAATTCATTTTCTACAAAGGAGCAGAAATGCAATCTGAAACTTTCGAAAAGAAGGTTGTAGTTCAGGAATGGTTTTATTTCGAAAGCAACTGGCTTTGTGAAATTCAGGACATGATTTGGATGTTAAAACCCACAAGCAACAGAAATTAATTGCCTTCAGCTATTGTTCTGTAAAATTTCTTAGAATTGAAACTTCATTGATGCAAATTCCGAAACTACAACTGAACTTACAGGGATGTAGATTGATACATCATCATGGAACTGATACACGACCACTAGATTGAATTTTAGAACTGCAGTAAATGTCTGCAAACCTGTAAGCCGGATGCTTGATGTGCAGAAATAAAAAAATGCAGAATTGGAATTCAGATTTGGATGCAAAACAAAACCGAAATTTAGAGATAGTGTGCAGAAATTCAGATGAACAAACTCAGAATTGAAACTACAAAGTGAAACAAACTTAGATCCACTACATTAACATACTAAAAGTGAAATAAACTGAAGCATTAACGAACTAAAGGGATTTGCAGAGAAGAAATCTGATACGCAGCTGAAAAGAAATCAGAAAAACTGGCACGCAACAGGGTAGTTGGCACGCAAGCAATTAAACACAGAAATAAACTGAAATTAAACGAAATCTATCACTACACATGTTGCCTCACTACCTGACTTGGAAACTTGAATCCTAATTAAGCAGAAACCAATAAAAAAAACAAAATTACAGCAGCTAAAACAGAAATCAGAAACAGAACAGAATTCAGATTCGAAATTACAGCTACGACACAATGAAATCTAACTATCTAAGCTACTCCTCAACCTCTCTTCAACTCAAGAGCTCCTTGGTCGTCAATCAAGGGAGAACCTCGAACCCACAAGCTCAACAAATCAGTGAAGATCTTCTCTGCTACCGAATCGAATCAGACTTTGCCCAAACTGAAATTCAGCTCCGAATTCTTCAAACTCGCTGTGGTGGCTTGCGATTTGGATTTGGGAGTGACCGAGACCTCCCAGGGAACCCCTCTGGTCAGCTCGGATGTAGTGGAAGTGGAGCACAGCTGAGTTCGCTGAATTCGGATAGCAAACTGCCGAGACCTCGCGCAACTTCGCTATTGAGCAAAAATCAACTCTGAAACTTCACTGAGATCATCTTTTCACTAACCTAACCCTTGCTTTGATGATGGATTGAGGGATCGCACCTCCTTGATGAAGAAAACTAGCTAAAACTCGAAGAACAGCTGAAGAAGGAAGAAGAAACGGCGGAGACGCGACAAGGCTTGGCTGCGCAGCGTTTCTGATTAAATAGAAACAAATGAACGGCTGTGATTGATTGGAGGAGATCCAACGGCTTATCATGCTCTGATTGGAGCCAAACATTTATGATGATGATCTGGGGTCAGGATCTGCCTTGTGGTAGCTCGGATCCTCCAGATATGCAACAGATGGTCCAGATCAACTCTATCTGTGAATGGACGCTCTAGAGCCCTCCTTGCTTGATCTAACGGTTGATTTAGCTCTGATTGGGATGAAACCTTCAGATCTTCATCATGGAGCTTGATCAACCCTAACCCTAGCTCGGATTGCTTCAGATCATCCCGGATGGCTCAGATCTAGCCGCTCTTGAATCGGACGGCCCGGATTAATCGTAGGCTTGATAATTCGATCCGGTTCACATCCGACTCAGGTTTGACCCAGTATGCCCTAGGTCCAGGATCCTTTCATGCCTACAAAAATATATCAGAAAATTAGTGGCCAAATAATCCAAAAATTATGTAATTTTGCAATTAAGTCCAAAATAAGATAAAGTTCCAAAACCTAGGGTAAAATCATAATTAAGCAATAAAAACATGGGTCAAACATGGATTTTAGCAATTAAAATAATCAATAAAATGGTGCTTATCAACTCCCCCACACTTAACCTTGAGCGTCTCGCGAAACTACTAAATATGTATCCCCTAGATTTTCTTAAGCATAATTAGAAGCAAATGAAAAGAAATTACCTAAGGTTGTCAATTCTCCTAAATCTAAGCTCTATGGATTAGTATCTTGTCCTTAAATCAACAACTTAGCCTTTTCATCCATCATGAGTCATTGAGATGAATTTAAATCACTAGCCTTTCAAGGGAAGTTTTGGTGGCTCTCTCCTTAAGTCCTAAGTTGATGATGGAAGTGGAGCTCACTCTTACACATGCTTCTTGCACTACCATAGGCTTGGTTATTATCTAATCTCCACCATTATTAATGATTAGGATCAACAACTATAAAAACAAATGAAAACATGGAAAATGGTAAGAAATGAAATAAAAACAAGAAAATGGAAAATTTGATGGAGTGGGAGACTTGGTTGCTCAAAAATATTTCCAATGTGCTTTGCCCCATCTTGACAGTCCTCTAATGATATCAAAAGTATGGTGGAGTGAAACTTGAATAAATTCCTTTGATTTGGATGAAAAACCCTTCATTTGATCTCAATGTGCCAAGTTCCCAATTTCGTGCCATTTTTGTTTCTTTCTTCTCTTTTCTGATTTTTCTCTTCTTCTTTTATCTTCTAACAAGGTCAGAAACGAAATGGAATAAAGCTTTTGATTAGGATGGGAGAAACTTCACTTGATTTCATGGTGCCAAAGTTCACTTGTGTCCACTTTGTTTCTCTCTTTTTCTTTTCTTTTCTCAAACTGTTTTTTTTCTTTTCTTCTTCAGCTTCTCCACTGAATCAATTTCAAATCTCTGATTTCTTCACATCAGTTAGCATATAGGAGTAGTTGAGCAAATGGTGGTGGAAAACCTAAATGCTTCACTTGGAATTTTGGCACTACAACTTTTTTTTTCTGATTTTTCCAGATCTGATTTCAAGCATCCCAGCATCCACCATTCTGTTTCTGATCAGCTGTGATGTTCTCAACATTCTTTGATGCAATTCTGAATTTTATTCTCTGATTCACAGCCCAGAAAAATCCAATTTCAGCCTCAACTTGGCACATTTCTGCACAAACTGCTTGTATTGATTTTCTTCTTTGTTTTCAGCTTTTGTTCAGCCCTTTCGAATTCTGATTTCTACAGCAAAAGACAGCTACAATCAGCTGCAATCAGGGTGGCCGAACAGCTCATTTTGGTTTTTGGCACAGAAATTCTGTATTTTATGCTTCAATCTCATCTCTTCTTTTGCTTTCTCAGCTCTTTTCAGCTTCCCGAACCTTTGAGATTATTGCTGAATTTACTGCCCTGCAACTTCTTTCTGTGTTTTACAGCCTTGAAACCAACTCTCAGCTCCAAGTTGATATAATCCTTATGCATAAACTGCTTTTTGACACTGGTTTCCTGCATAGATTCTGCCTTAACTCAGATTTTCTGATTTTTTTTCCAAGTTTTGCTGCCATGTTTCAGATCTGTCCAGCTACGATGCAGCATTAAGCACTATGTGTCTGATTTCTAAGCAACATCAGCAACAAGTCCAAAGCATTTTGATCAAACCTGCTATCTATAAAGTTTATTCTTCTTGGTGTAGAATTTTTCTTCTTGGTGCAGATTTTTGGCTTCAATTGAATGGTTGCGTGCCACTTAATCCTTGGCACAGAATTTTCTTCTTAATCAAATCTTTTTGAGCTTGGCAATGTAAGCTTGGATCGTCAAATTATAATGGAGAATCTAGATGCTTCAATTGATTTCCATCTTTAACCACTTCTTCTTGCTTGATCTTGATACCAAACTCAACTTAATTTTTTTTTTTTCGAATTGAACTGCCTCCTTGATACCAAATTTTTCCAAAAAGCTAGTCACTCCCCCACACTTAAATCTTTGTCCGTCTCGGGCAAAATAACATTAGAATCATTCCAAACAAACAAGTCCAAAGAAAAGTGATGGTAAGAGTAAGAAATAAGTAAAGAAAAATGGAATGAACATGATTAATACTAAAAATTGATGTGGAAAAGGAGACAAATGGATTAGTCTCTATAGATGTGATCCAATCATTGAAATATGGTATTGAAAGAACCTAAGCAAGTTCTAGAGTTTAATAACATGTGTGTCACAAATATAAGGCTAATTCTCCCTAGGTGCAAATGATTCATCTCAACTCCTCAATCAAGCATCTAAAGCAAAGTAGTACTCAAGCATCCAAGATTTCATCCATGATCTCAAATCCTAAGTTTTAACAACCAAATTTAATTTATTTTCAAAAGATTCTAACATGCTATGGAGATAACCTAGAGGGATACTTTTATTTCCACTCATGCAAGAACAAGTGCTAAAAGAAAAGACATGGTATTTACAATGTCTATTTATTAAATTTACTCTAGAAAACATAAAAGTGAAAAATGCGATAAAAGAAAATACAAGAAGAATCAAACTCCCATTTATTCTGGTGGACGGAGCATATCAAGCAGTAGCCTCCATCTTGGTAGTGGAGGAGTCTGGGTGGCTGGGAGAATTCGGACTCCCCCACACTTGAACTTTTCAGAAATATGCTCCGGTGGCCGAAGGCGATTTAGGTTCAAGAGCCATTCAAGGGGTGGAGTGCTTTTAATTAAAGTCAGATCATCTCCTCCTTCTTGATGCCCTTCAGAAGTCCTTCCAGGAGGCTGAAGCCTGTTTAGTTGGAGCACCCACTCCTGTAGTCTTCTGGACCCTGCAAAACAATGTAATACCTCTCTCGAGCGTTCAGGGTCAGAAAGAAATAAAATAAATTCAGTCTCTGCATAAAATGAATCCAAAACTGCATCATGTCCAATTAAATCAATTTCTGGTTCCTCAATGAAAATTTCAAAATCATGTTCTACAAAATTTGCATCCAGGAACTCATCACAAATAAAGGAATCAATTTCTGGCATATCAATAGAAATTTCACAATCATTTCCTATCAAGGGTGTATCATGCAATGTGTCACAGCCAATCAAATCAATATCAGATATCTCCAAAAGTTTTTCACATTCATTTTCAGCATAAGACATAACAAGAGATTCATCAAAATAAATAACATCCATTTCAGGCACTTCTAAAAAATTTTCACTATCCATATTCACAAAAGATGTATCTAAAGATTCATCATAACAAACTACATCAATTATGGGTGCCTCTAAAATTATTTCACTATCCATAGCAAGAGATGTATCAAGTAATGCAGTATGATCAATGAAATCAATGTTTGGTACCTCTATTAGATTTTCACAAACAATCTCTACACAAGGTATATCAATAAATTCATCAGAATCAATAAAATCAGCACTAGGTACCTCGCTGTATTTTTCTGAACAAAGAGGAGAAATACTTACCTGAGCGTGCTGGAGAATACCTGAAGGTTCTATAATAGTAGATGTATCTGTGGTCTCCTCCTGGTCAAGTACATGCTCCCCTTCAGCCTCAGGCTCTGGTGGACAATCAACTGGTGATCCTTGGGTGCTTGCTTCCACCATGCAAGTCCCTACACTTTCTGGTTCGTTCTCTAAATCTTGTGGTGGTCCCTGGGGCTTAGTGCAATCCCCTAAACCTATGAAATCATCTCCTCTGCATGCTTCTCCTGTAATATCTGCAACGACAGTGTCAGAAAAATTAGGACCATCAATAATGCTATCATCAGAAAATAAAAGTCTAGAATGGTCCTGTGGAGCTTCAATTTCTTCTTCTGGAGCTAAAAAATTTGGAATTGGATTTTGAATAGGAGTCTCCGAAGAGATGCATGCTGTAGGTGCCCAGACTTTAATGTATTCTTCTTCTTCTTCTTCTAAAATTGCAAGATCCATTAAAGAAAGATTTGGCCTTGCGCTAGGGTCACCTTGAACTTGCATTTGATTCATTTTACTAGCAATTTGTCCAACGCCTCTTTTGATGTCTTGAAGCCTTTGCTGCCTTTGATGATATTGTACAACTTGTTGATAAATCTCCTCCATTCTTTGTTGTTGAGCCTCATTCTCATTAAGATTCTCAAAGCCTCCTTGGTTAGCATAGCTCCTTGACTGATTTTGAAAGGATGAAGTAGGCTGAAAATTTTGAGCTTGCTGATTTGGTTGAAAACATGGCTATTGAGGCTGATTAAAGGGCTGATATTCTTGGAAACTTTGCTGGGAGTTGTAGCCTTGAAAGTTCTGATTTTGGTGTGGAAAATTCTGTGGCAAGGGCTGAAAATTCTGATTTTGAAACCCTTGGTTGTAAGGCTGAATGTTTTGATTCAAGGGCTGTGTAGGCTGATAAAATGGCTGGTTTTGAGGCGGATCTTGCTGAAATGTTTGACACACTTGCTGCCCCTATTGATATGGCTGGAATTGAGGTTGAAATTGATTATTTCCATGCTGAAAATTTTCAAAAGGCTGCTGGAAATTTTGGTTAAAATGCTGAAATTCTTGCTGAAATTGTTGCAATTGTTGTGGTGGCTGGAATTGTTGTAGTTGCTGAATTTGAGGCTGACAAAACTGATATGGTTGCTCAAATTGGGGCTGATAGCTCTGAAATGGTGGCTGAAATTGAAAGTTTGGTTGCTGAAAATTAGGATAGGGTTGTTGAAATTTGTTGAAAGGCTGAAACTCTGATGACCACATTTTAATCTTGCAGCCCTGTCACAAAGCAAACAAGAAAAATGGCAGTACCCGTATATGAAAAATAAAGCACAAGAAAATAGGACCCAATGATATATCCAAAAATATACAAACAAAAATCAAACAAATCAACTAGTTGCTTCCCCGGCAACGACGCCAAAAATTTGACAGGCCCAAACTATGTGTCACGAATGTGGGCCTCAAATTTAAAATTTATAAATGAATGCTGGAAACCCTTTTACAATCAAAAGTATGAAAATGTAATATAGGGGCCACAGGTCGTATTTTTCTCGGGGCTAGTTGACGTTGTTTGATTCGCACTCGTGTTTGTGTCGTTAATTCTTTTCGGGTTTCAAATAAATAAGATTTGGGTTAGTTGGAGTCAGCAATGAAAATGAAGCAAGCTTAAGCGAGATAAATGCAATGGGAGACACAACCAACTATAAACCCACTAAAACCAAGGTGCCAAACAAATGAATTATAACTGAGTTGAAACTCCAATTAAAACTAATGCAAGACCTGTAATCCTAAGTGCAGAAATGAAGTCTAGAGTCCAAAAGTGACTAAATGCAAATCAAACTGCTATTAGTGTAGCACCATTCTACCAATTGCATTCAACTTGATTCCACTTAATGCCAAAATTCATTTTCTACAAAGGAGCAGAAATGCAATCTGAAACTTTCGAAAAGAAGGTTGCAGTTCAGGAATGGTTTTATTTCGAAAGCAACTGGCTTTGTGAAATTCAGGACATGATTTGGATGTTAAAACCCACAAGCAACAGAAATTAATTGCCTTCAGCTAATGTTCTGTAAAATTTCTTAGAATTGAAACTTCATTGATGCAAATTCCGAAACTACAACTGAACTTAAAGGGATGTAGATTGATACATCATCATGGAACTGATACACGACCACTAGATTGAATTTTAGAACTGCAGTAAATGTCTGCAAACCTATAAGCCGGATGCTTGATGTGCAGAAATAAAAAAATGCAGAATTGGAATTCAGATTTGGATGCAAAACAAAACCGAAATTTAGAGATAGTGTGTAGAAATTCAGATGAACAAACTCAGAATTGAAAGTACAAAGTGAAACAAACTTAGATCCACTACATTAACATACTAAAAGTGAAATAAACTGATGCATTAACGAACTAAAGGGATTTGCAGAGAAGAAATCTGATACGCAGCTGAAAAGAAATCAGAAAAACTGGCACGCAACAGGGTAGTTGGCACGCAAGCAATTAAACACAGAAATAAACTGAAATTAAACGAAATCTATCACTACACAAGTTGCCTCACTACCTGACTTGGAAACTTGAATCCTAATTAAGCAGAAACCAATCAAAAAAAATGAAATTACAGCAGCTAAAATAGAAATCAGAAACAGAACAGAATTCAGATTCGAAATTACAGCTACGACACAATGAAATCTAACTATCTAAGCTACTCCTCAACCTCTCTTCAACTCAAGAGCTCCTTGGTCGTCAATCAAGGGAGAACCTCGGACCCACAAGCTCAACAAATCAGTGAAGATCTTCTCTGCTACCGAATCGAATCAGACTTTGCCCAAACTGAAATTCAGCTCCGAATTCTTCAAACTCGCTGTGGTGGCTTGCGATTTGGATTTGGGAGTGACCGAGACCTCCCAGGGAACCCCTCTGGTCAGCTCGGATGCAGTGGAAGTGGAGCGCAGCTGAGTTCGCTGAATTCGGATAGCAAACTGCCGAGACCTCGCGAAACTTCGCTATTGAGCAAAAATCAACTCTGAAACTTCACTGAGATCATCTTTTCACTAACCTAACCCTTGCTTTGATGATGGATTGAGGGATCGCGCCTCCTTGATGAAGAAAACTAGCTAAAACTCGAAGAACAGCTGAAGAAGGAAGAAGAAATGGTGGAGACGCGACAAGGCTTGGCTGCGCAGCGTTTCTGATTAAATAGAAACAAATGAACGGCTGTGATTGATTGGAGGAGATCCAACGGCTTATCATGCTCTGATTGGAACCAAACTTTTATGATGATGATCTGGGGTCAGGATCTGCCTTGTGGTAGCTCGGATCCTCCAGATATACAACAGATGGTCCAGATCAACTCTATCTGTGAATGGACGCTCTAGAGCCCTCCTTGCTTGATCTAACGGTTGATTTAGCTCTGATTGGGATGAAACCTTCAGATCTTGATCATGGAGCTTGATCAACCCTAACCCTAGCTCGGATTGCTTCAGATCGTCCCGGATGGCTCAGATCTGGCCGCTCTTGAATCGGACGGCCCGGATTAATCGTAGGCTTGATAATTCGATCCGGTTCACATCCGACTCAGGTTTGACCCAGTATGCCCTAGGTCCAGGATCCTTTCATGCCTACAAAAATATATCAGAAAATTAGTGGCCAAATAATCCAAAAATTGTGTAATTTTGCAATTAAGTCCAAAATAAGATAAAGTTCCAAAACCTAGGGTAAAATCATAATTAAGCAATAAAAACATGGGTCAAACATGGATTTTAGCAATTAAAATAATCAATAAAATGGTGCTTATCAATGACCCACAGAAAAATAAGGGGCCTCCAAATGGGCCGGGTCATTACATCTATGATAGTATATGAAATAAGTATTGTCTACATGAAGTTTAATTATTTTTTAAAAAATATAGAATTATTTATAAGTTTCTACAATTTGGTCTTAAATTGATTTAGGAAATTAGAAACCCTAATCGATTAGGCACTGTTGCCAAACCATTAATACATGCGCTGATCGATTGGCAGCTCACGCCAATTGATTAGAAGAGGCTAGAGTCGATTGATATTTGAAATAATTAATTAGCAGGGCTATTTTTGGCTGACAAAGTCTAATTTCAGTCAATTATGTCACATTTAGGTCACTTATCTATTTCTAACTAATGTGCATATTTTATATAGAGTTTTTGTTATGTTTTAATGTATTTTTCGAGCTATTTTGCATGCATATATTTCCTGATATTATCTCGTTATTCTTCACTATGATATTTTTCTGCTTCAGAATACTGCTCTCTTGTATTTTTTAGTGATAGGAGGTGAAAATGAAAGTTGAAGATCAAGTTTTGGAAGCTCCTAACCTTGACAGGAGTGCTCGTGCCAATTGGCATGGGTCGTGTTCCATTCGGCCACCTTGCCATGGGGTGCTTGTGCTATTTGACACAGGCCATGTTTCATACAGAACACTAGATTAGACAACCCGTAGCATCTTGCATGGGTCGTACTCAAGCCACCAAACCGACCATGGTCGCCCATGCCCGTGAACACAACCCATGCCCACCGTGGCCACCCGAGTTCTACTGTTGTCCCCCTGACATGGGAACTCGTACCACCCATCAGGCTTGTGTTAGGCATCTGCTCATTTTCCTATATAAGGATAATCACACCTCTTCAACGGGGATCTCGACCTGAGGCCATCCAAGGGCCCCAAGAAGGCTTCAAGGGGAGATCTAGGGTTGATCCGATGCCATCTACGAGAGGAGGGGAGATCGAGATCGTCTTAGAGGACAAATCATCACATCGAGCTTAAGCTTTTCTCTATTTTTCCTAAATTTCTGAAGTTGATTTGAATTGTAATCAATCTGAACATGATTTGTGAATGTAAATCCGTCTCTATGAAGTAAACTCTTGATTCTACGATAAGGGTATAGGACCAACTAAAAATAAAGTGGTACTAGAATTTACTTAGTTACAACCAGGGTGGGTTGCTAATCCATGGCAGTTGAAAGCTTAATCTCCAAATAACTCCTTATGTCGACAAAGAAGCCTCTTATAGACTCTTAAACTCAGAAAAGACTTGGGAAAATAATTGCAATTGTTGTACAGAATGAATTGATTAAAAACTTTAAGCTAAGGAGCTTTATTTATGAATCCTAGAAAATTTATCAACATGCTGATGTGGCACATCAGGCGCCCGAGTGCAGCATGGGTGCCTGATTTAGGTTAGTGCTTATCCACATTGCAACAACCATAAAATGGCTTGCTAGCTTCTCGGGTACTCGAGTGCAATATAGGCACCTGTATGGCTGCTCGCCTGAGTCTACTCATGCTCCTGTTTGGTCGGGTGCTTGAGTTGACTCCGGTGCCTAGTGCGCCTAGTTCTAGTCAACCTTTCATTGACCATTCTTCTAGTGCTCCTGGGTAATTTTTGATCATTTGAAGTTGAGCTCACCTGAACTCATCTTTCGACCTTTTCTTCGATCAGTCTTCTTCACCAGCTTCTCATCCCTCAGACGTCGTGCACGCACTTTTTGTCCATCAGTGTACTCTTTCACAGACTTTGCGTCCCTCAGATGCACCAAGCCCATCGGCGCTTTTCCTGTACCATTCTTTTCATCTGTTGTGTCTTCAACTCGACTTCCTACGCTCCAAAGTTCCTACATACTTAATCATAGTGATCAAACCAACAGGACCTAACTTGACTTTGTCAACCACTTCAAAACTATCCCGAAATACTACTAATCTCCATCTTTTTGATGTGCATGAACCCAAGTTAAGTTAGGTAAACACAAATAGTAAAAAATAAGTAATAAAATTTATGATAAAGTAAGCATAAATTTTTGAAATAAAAATTAAACCAAATAAAATAATTAAAATCTCCCCTTAACTTAATTCCTATTTCACCCCCTTTGATCACATAAAAAAATAGTCAAGGGAAAAACTTAAGTAAAAAAGCATTAAAACATCTTGCAAAAAAAAAAAAACTTCAAACAACTTTATCTTAAAGATAGTTTATTTTTGAAAATAAAAAAAATCATTTCCTTATTGAAAATATTTTGTAATTTTTCTATGTTTGTAAAAATACAATCAAGTATTATCAAAAGATTAATTTTGTAAAAATTTTATTTTTAAAAAATTATAAATTTAAAAATCATAGAAAATTATCTTTTTATTAGAAATTTTAGAAAATATTTGATAATATGTCATAATACTAGATCGGGTCACATAAAAATTCAAAAAAAAATATTTTCATTTAGTGTGGAAAAATGATTACTCAATAATGCATAAATTTTGGAAAATAAATGCATAAAAATAGATTTGATTTTGAAAAATTCTTGATAATTTTTTTTTTGTAAAAGTCCAAAATTTAACGATTAGTCTAAAAAAATCGAGTTTTCCAAAAATTGACTTTAAAGTATTTTTAAAATTAAAACTTCAACTTTTGATAAAAATCATAAAAATTCAATTAACAATTAAAAAAAATTTAAAAATTTTCTATGGATAGATATGAATGAATTCTAAAACAACAAATTTAAAATTAATTTTGTTACAAAAATAAAATTCTCGACAAAATTTATAAAATGACTAAAAATATTAATTTCTAGAATAACAATATAACATTTTAATACAGATTTAGAAATCCAAAATAAATTCATACCTATAGAGTTAATCAAAAATTTTGGTGGAATGTAATTATTGGCACTTTTATAATTTGACCCCTAAATATCAGTTAAGTCCACTATAATATGAGTTTTGAGAAAATTTTAAACTTTGACATGCATAATCAATTTCTAATTTGGCTATCTGTGCTTTTAATTCTTCATTCTCAATTTTTAATTTGTCATAAAATTCTAGTGGACATACCCAGACTAAATTTCTTTTTTGCTTCTATGTACTTAAATCTTAATTTACATAAGGATTTCGTCATAGGTTTAATACGAGAGTATAACTAATCAGGAGGGAATAAACATAACTCACTTACCAAGTCGTGTTCGAAGCTGGATGCTCCTCCTTCATCACTACTTTCTCCCTAAGAAGCTCTCCCTTTTTCAATGCTCTCTTCTTAGTGACTCGCCATTAGTGCTAGCCTGGCATACTCCTCGAGTTCGGAATCTTCCGATGATGACTCATCCCATATTGATTTTAGGTTCTTGTACTTGGATTTCATTTTCTCTTTATTCTTTAACTTTGGACAATTGTCCTTTATATTCCCTTCTTCATCACAATTGCAGCAGCAAACCTCTCTTTTCCCCAGAGATTGCATGTAGGTCATTGTAACGCCCGCCCATTTACAGCCTTACGACGGCGCTACGTGACATACATATACGCATATGGACTTCTTAATGCAGCGGAATAATTTTAAAACTTTATCCACATGCGTTTAAAACATGCACTTATAACTTAAATCATGTTAACACATTCTTAGCTATCATTCTTAAACATAGTGACATGGTAAACTTAGCATTCATTCTTAATCATATAGCATCATTCTTAAACATGTTTGCATGGTCATCATGTAAAGAGAGAAAGACATAGGATCTTTTCTTTTCATTTGCCAAGTCATTGCCACACACACACACTTGCCCCTCCTGCTGCTTCCTTTAATAACCTCTTGCTTGATCTGCGGTATAAGAAAAATAAGACTATAAGCACATAGGCTTAGTAAGACTCTTTCCTACTCACTAAAAACCATACGTCATATCATGCATAAATATATAAACATTCATCATAGCATAATCCTGAACATAAAACATAAGCTTACTCTTAATGTAAAACATGGTATCGCATAATTATCATTGCATAATTCTTAACCTGAACATAAGCATAATCATACTTATCATGGCATATTTCTTGACATGAACATAAGCATAAACCTACTTATCATGACATATTTCTTATCATGAACATAAGCATAAACCTACTTATCATGGCATATTTTTTATCATGAACATAAGCATAATCCTACTTATCATGGCATATTTCTTATCATGAACATAAGCATAAACCTACTTATCATGGCATATTTCTTATCATGAACATAAGCATAATCCTACTTATCATGACATATTTCTTATCATGAACATAAGCATAATCCTACTTATCATGGCATATTTCTTATCATGAAAATAAGCATAAACCTACTTATCATGTCATATTTCTTATCATGAACGTAAGCATAATCCTACTTATCATGGCATATTTCTTAACATGAACATAAGCATAAACATACTTATTATGGCATCGTTCTTAGTATGAGCATAAACATAAACATAAACATACTTATCATGCTATAATGCATAACATGAATGAATGCATGTGTCAAATGCATGTATCATAAGGATGCTTAATTTAAAATCATACTTTTAAATACTTTAACATAATCATAACATCATTGGGGTCCCCGGCTTGTACCACATACATACATCATATGCGCGCATCCCTAAGTAAATACGAGGTAGCTAGTCTTGACCTACTAGGGTAAGGACAGCTTCATCGGTAGTCCCAGAACCGTGGACAGCATAGTCGGTAGTCCAGAACCGGGGCATTCTTAAGGTGTCCATCCCTGTTGGACAACTTCGGTAGTCCCAGAACCGTGGACAGCATAGTCGGTAGTCCAGAACTGGGGCGTTCTTAAGGTGCTCATCCCTTGGACCCTTACTTCGGTCCGGTACAAGCCCATTTATAAAGTAAAATAACTTTGCATGCTTCATCATTCATAGACATACATGACATAAACATAATCTTGTTTCATAGCATAGGAGTAGGAACAACTGCGGTAGATCCAGAACCGTGGACAACTACGGTAGTCCAGAACCGAGGCGTTCTTAAGGTGCCCATCCCTTAGCATGACATAAACATACTTAACATTGCATCATTCATACTTAATATCATGATGCCTTAAAGGCATGAACATTCATCATCATTCATTATTCTCATTCATAAGGTATGTCATGCTTATCTCATTTGTCTTAGAGCCATGGTTATCATTTTCATTCATCATCTTCATTCTTAAACATAGCATACGTACATATTATTCATAAAACATGGCATAGATACATATCATTCATAAAACATGGCATACATACATATCATTCATAAATCATGGCATACATACATATTATTCCTAAAGCATGACATACATACACAATTAGCATCTTCATTCATCAAGCAGGCATGATCATGGTACATAGGAAAACATGCATAGATCTTTTCATATATGATACATATTCCCTAGGTTCATGGCACATGGTCTAAACATTTATGAATAATCATAGCACATGACCTAACGTACAAAGTCATGATACATCTCACATGAAGCTAGGGTTTTGGTAACATAAAGATCCTCACCTCTTGCTTAATCATATACTTACATCTTAATAACCTATACTCAGGCCTCCTTGAGACCTTAACCCAAACCAAACCCTAAATTAGGGTCTTGGCCGAAACCCTAAAGGACAATAAGTCCATGAGAAATTCACATATGTCATGATTACATTCCATACCATACATACTATGCCATAGAAAACCATTTGATCCCTTATTTGGATTTAACTCCAAGTTCTATCCCTAAATCATGAGTTGGCCGAAACTCAAAGAGGATCACAAGCCCATGAAAAATTCATAAAATGCCCAAGTCACATCTATTACCTTACATATAATAACATGGAAGCCATTTGAACCCTTGCTTGGGGTTAAACCTAACTTCTTTGCCCTAAAACTCCTCTTGGCCGAAAGTTATAAGGACCCTAAACCATGTAAAACTTTTACATAAACCCCTATCAACATCTTTTACAACATGAGAAAACATAAGAAACATCATTTGAGAGTTAGATCCAAACCCAACCATAGAAACCTATGGTGGCCGAAAGTTACAAGGGTCCTAACTTTTGGTTTTCTCCACATATAGTCCAAACAAAACATTGCATCATGAAAAATAACTCGGAACTATTATACCACAGGTGAGGGAGTTTTACATTTCTTGATCTCGGTTATAAACCTTGAATAGAGAAAGAATTGAAAACCTCTTTGACACTTGAACCCTCCTTGCCCTTGTAGCCTTGTAAGAGAACCTAGATCTTCAAGAGGGAGTCTCCTTGTGGAGTTTTCCCAAGGAAAAACTCCTTGGTGGTCTCGGCAAGAAAGAGGAGGAGGAAGAAGAGATCTATTTATAATGCCCTTTTGTCTCTTCACAAGTTCCTTTTCATCTTCTTCACATGGTGTCTCTTCACATCCCCTACCATTAACTAAAATCCACTTCATTCTCTACTAGCACTCCCTTGCTAGGTCAATTGGTTAGTGCATGCATGGTGGTACCATAGGTCCAAGGTTTAATCCTTGGTGCATGCACTTTGTTTTTAATTTATTTTTATTTTTATTTTAATTTCGAAAATTCCCCTAAGACTCACCCATAATTATGCTAATATTCCTAATTAAAACCCAATTATATTTATATTAAATTCTATCTAAAATCCACTAATAACCATGGTACTAGAAAAGCCCATATAAGGCCCATTAGTACTTAGCTTCTCAATTTAAATAGGAAAAATCATGGATAACTAGGCCAAAGGTCGTACTAATATTTCTAGGTTCCTCAAGACTATCTAGACATGATTAATATTTTTAAAGAAAATATTGAGAGAATTTTCTAGGTCGTTACAGTCATTTCCTCTTCGACTGCTGAAAATTCCTCCACGGGTCGGATCTTCCTTGTGGCTAGGGCGATGTTATCCATCATTTACCTTCTTGATCCAGCACAGCTTAATGAATTTCGATTTGTTATCGATTCTTTGAGATTCGTAAGCCCGGTGATCAGCCCCTTAATTCTTGCAAGTAGTTGTGCTACCATCTCTCTTTCTTCCATTTGGAGGTTGCTTAGTGTAGGATCATAGAAAGCGATAGGGGGTGGCCCGAGTGTCGAAGTAGTGTTTCGTCATCTCTGGACTATTTCGAGGTAGCACACTTGAGCACAAATGATATAGAAAATTGATATTGGAAGTCTGTGGTTGAAACACCTTATAAGGGGCATACGGGCGCTCGAGTGGCTATAGGGGTGCCCCCATTGGTGTGATCCAACCGTTTCCCAATTTGTTACCTGGTCAAATCTTATCCTTCTCAGGCACCTGATAGCCTCTGAGGCTCCTGTGTTACTGATGTGGCGACTCCAACCAGCATGCGCTAACTTTGCCTCGCCTAGGCTGAGTCACACACATAGGGGCGCTCGAGACTGTTGGGACCTTGACGTACGACTAGAGGGGGGTGAATAGCCGATCACCCATATGATTCGCGGTTTCTTTCTACAAGTGTTAGCACGCGCAAGCGGAGACTTAAACTATAAATTACAATCAATGCTAACACAAACCGTTTATGTGGTTCAAAGATAAGGCTCCTACTCCACGATTGTTCGCAAGGTTGACGATCCAGATCCGTCGGTGGTTGAGTCCCCGGAAGACCTCCGGCTATCTCTTGTCGCTCCTTGTAGGTGGAGTAACCTTGCCATAAATGCTCGACAATACCTGAGCACTAGAAGACTACTAATAATCTCTAACCAAGCTTATTTCATCAATCGGTCCCAGCCAAACCGAGCTCTCTTAAATAGAGCTCATAGCTAAAAAGAGTCGTTCCTAATCGACTGGTCTAAGCACCAGTCTACTGGTCCAACTTGGGTTCGAACATTATAGCCTAACGTTCAAATTTCTGCCGCCATCAGTCGGCTGATCCAAGGATCAGTCGACTGATCTTTCTGTGCATTTCATCAGTCGACTGATCCAAGCATTAGTTGACTGTCCACCCTTAAACCTAGGGTTTCCCTTCCCGAGTACAATTCCCTCAGCACTCAAACTCTCACGACTTTGCTGTCTCTTCATCCAGCAGCCTCGACCTATTGCCTTCAAGTCTTCTTCGACTTTGGCTCTCATCCCTCGGATGCATGCAAGCCCACGGCTCATCTCCCCATGCCATTCTTCGTGTATGCCTCGAAGTGTGCTTCCCATGGCGCATCGTTCCTGCTTTGTCCACGGCCCCTCGGATGCATACAAGCCCATGACTTGTCTTCTCACACCATCCTTCACCGAACTCGATGACGTCCAGCTAAGTCCATGTGTATCCTGCAAATCTACACAGTCAAATACACATATCAAACACAAGGCTGAACCTAATGTAAACCCTTTGCCCAAACATCAAAACACATGGTCACTCCAGACAATAGATTGCCCAAACAATCTCCCCCTTTTTGATGTTTGGCAATACGTTTAAGTTAGGAAAAACAAATAGCAAATACAATGCTAAAAACCATTTGGACTTATGTTGTTAAGGCTTCACCTTGGACTTATACCGCCAATACATATGCAATGCAAACATGCATGGATCCTATCACAAGGCATCCTCACACCTAACCTCCCCAATGAGTTTAGGACTTTTACCAAATCGGGCTTTTTAAAACCTCTCCAAGGCTCCCCTATATTGGACTTACTAAGGCTTTTTAAGAACCTTCCCAAGGTTCCCCCTTTGCCACCCAATGAGCAACAATGCTCCCTCTTTACCTAAGCTCCCCCTTGACCTAGGATTTCTTGCAAAGGCGTGTTTGATTTCCCACTTAAATCCAACACTTCTCCCCCTTTCCACACATCGAAAGGACTCCAACAATCTTCCTTTTATTAGATCCTTTAACCTCTAACAATCATGAACAAAGTGTATTAACCTCCATAAAATTATACACTTATTTTATATCATTACGATAATTTTTTATTGCAGAAAAATAGTTTCAGCCTATATCAGTCGACTGGGACAGTTACTAGTCGATTGATACGCATCGAAAAAATATAGAGTAGCTAGTCTCTCTCTGACAGCACTGTTGCCAGTCGACTGCCCCCTGAACTAGTCGACTGGTACCCTGAAAATCCCATTCTCAGCATTTTTGACCCAATTTCAGAAATGCACCAAAAATTTCATAAATCTCCAAAAATTCTCAAATTTTATGGAGAGGTTTGTGGGACCCATATCTACTTGGAAAAAATATATTCAAAATTTTATCTATCACCAATCCTAAGATGGACACAAAACTTAAAACTATCTAAATGGTTCAATTGAATCTTGACCTAAAGTCCTAGTTTTGATCTCCTCTTGATGTATCTGCTCATACCCAACCACAATGCATCCCTAGTATTGATTTACAGGGAATCTATACATCAAAAATCAACTTTCATGCAATATGACCCCAATGTCATATTTTATGCATGCTACATAAACCCAATGTGCTAAGTCCTTAGGATTGAGTCTTCAAATCCGTCTCTATATCCTTTGTCACACTACATGACCCATCTAGACTTCCGAGAGAAATTCTCTTGGGATCCATAGACCATGGGTACTAACTTGGCTCCTAAAGCTTCCCCTTGAGCTCTTAGCCTTAGCCACCTCCCTAGGTGAATCATTTATAAACACAAGCCCACACCGGTGTACCTCTGGTGACTTTTGGCCTACAACCTTAACCTTCTTATCGTTGGACACCTTGTCCTTGGTTAAGTTCTTTTTCTTCCCTTTAAATGGCTTTTCCTTGCCATTCTTAGACTTCTTCTCCATGCCATAGTTATATGCTACCCTAGCATATTTCTTTTCATTGGCATCGGAGAACTTAGATCGGTATCCTAGACCCGATCTATCATTGTTGAGTTTTTGACTACCCAACCCCATACATAAACCCTTAGATCCAATAGTGAATCTATCTACGGTTTTCTCTAATTTATCAAGCTTTGCCCATAAAGCTTGATTTTCCCTTTCTAGGTTCTTAAACCTAGAATCAACATGTCCACCTTGGACATTCCTAGATCTACCCATTCTAAGCATGTATCCCCCCTTCTTGGGATTAATACCTTGATCCTTAGGTCTAAAGGTTCTAGGTTTTTCATGATGCATTAATTCCCTAGGGGTTTGATATGCAACATTAACCCTATTTTTATCATGATATCTAAAACCAAAATTATGCATGGGTAAATAATTTTTATTATTTCTAACATGCATGGAGGAGTTTAAATTTGAATTACATTTAACTTAAAGTTAGGGATTACCTCCCATACCCTTGTAGCTCCCCCTTGATGTAAGCTTTTCGTCTTCTCCTTCTTCTCCCATTTCCTCAAATGCTCTAATTTCTTGAATTCTCCTTTCCTTGAGCATTTGGTGTGGTAGTGTCCTAGCTCACCACATGTGAAGCACCTTATATGCTTCTTCTCCTTCTTTCCCTACAACCCATGTTAGAATTTAAAGGAATTGACTTGGGTTTAGGGTTTACCTCCTTTTTCTTACCCTTCGGACACTTATCCTTATAATGCCCCTTTTCATTACACCCAAAGCAAATAATGTGGTACTTTGACTTTGCTTTGGTGGAGGTGGAAGCTTCTTCTTACTCCGGTACTGAGGATGGTCTCTCCTCCCCCTCAATCCTTGAAGTGGAGATTTCTTCTTCCCTCTTTGATGAAGTGGATGGTTCTTCAATTTCTTGTGTCACTTCACTTGAGGAGATGGATGAATCTTTTTCTTCTTTCTCCTCCTCTTCGAATGTTGAGCTTCTTTTCTCATCCGATTGGTCCTTTTCCTCTTCATGGACCATTAAGCACATTTCCATGGGCTCATATACTACTTGAGCTTGTGTACGATTTTGATGTAAGGCTATCATCTTTCTCCATAGCTCGTGAGCATTTTTGTATGGACCTATACCACTAGTTATATTATTAGGCAAAACCTTAAGTAATATTGAAATTACCTTCTCATTTGTCTTTGATTGAGTTTGTTGCTCCTTAGTCTAATATTTTGGTCGGAGCTTCTTCCCATGCTTATCCTTCAGGGCTTCAAATAGGTATTTTAGTGCGATCATTAAATCCCAATCCATGTTGAACTATACCTCTATCTGCATCCTCTGATTATCGAAACTCTCTCGGTCATAAAGAGGTGGAATGTTAATATCGTCCCATAAGCGTTCTTCACGTGCAATTTCCGCTAGCTTTTTGCTCTCCCGGAGGTTAGGTCGTTGTAACGCCTGTAAAATCCTCTCAATTTTTACATGAGCACTAATATGAATTTTAGTATAATTCTTAATGGATTTTATGTGGAATTATAGTAAAATTCTTAATAGGCTTTATGTGGGCTTTTCAAAAAAAAAGGGGAAAGAACCAAAAAGTACAATTTGCCAAGATTTGAACCATGGACCTTAGGTGGTAGCAAAGCCTTATGATGCATGTAATAACCAGTAGCCCCAGCAAGGGTGTGCTGTTAAGAAGGAGAGGAAAATTGTAGTTAAGGGTAGGGGATGCGAAGGGGCACCATGTGAAGAGACACAAGGTAAAGAGGCACTTGTGAAGAGGGACCTTGCCCTTTCACTTAGTATAAGTAGGGATGAGTGAAGAGACAAGAGACATTAGAAATTGTTCTCTTCTTCCTCCTTCTTCCAACCCCACCGAAACTCTCCATCTCCCTCTCCCATTTCCAAAAAATCTCATCTAGGGTATCTCCCCTAGAAAGCTTCACAAGGGAGATCTCTTGAAGACTTAAGACCCCTTATAAGGTGAGAAGAACAAAGGAGATCCTAAGAGCAAGGAGGTCTTCATCGCTCTCAATTTAAGGGTATATAGATTGGTGGTAACCAAGCAAAAGAGTTAAGTGTCCCCTCACCTGTAGTATAATTGTTTTGAGTGTTATGTTACTTAAATCATAGAGTAGGCCCTTGAAGGTTTCGGTCAAGCCCCTAAAACTATGATTAGGGTCAAGTTAAACTCCCAATTATGCTTGCTAATGATTTCCTATGATATGATATGTGTTAAATGAATGTTATATGATTTTTATGTCACTTATGGTTGCTTGAAAAGGGAACAAAGGTTTCGGCCAAGCACCTAGAACCATGACTATGATTAGATCAAACCCCAACTACGCTTATAAATGACTTCCCATGATATGTGATGTGTTATATGAATATTGGCATGATTTTATGATATCTTATGTTGCTTAAAGAGGGAAGGTGTGGTTTGGCCAAGTCCTAGCTTTAGGCCTAGGAGGAGGTTAAAACCCTAAGTATGATTTCTATTTGCTTAAGAGATCAAGAACATATTTCCATGATTTATTAAATGATATAATAATGTTGGCATGCTTCTATGTTACTTTATGATTATGTTAGGCCTTATTCATGTATACTATATGTTATGCTCCATGAATCATGATTATGTTTAGGCCCTTTAGGGCATACCTATGTTATGCATGACTTATGTATGATGGAATGCCTAAAAGATGCTAAAAGCATTCTTTATGAAAAGAAATGAAACATGATAAGCTATTTTACTTTTGTATGGGCTTGTACCGGACCCTAAAAAGGTCCTTGGGATGGGCTCCTACGTTGCCCCTAGGCCGAAGGTTGCCTAGTTCTCTAGTAGGTCGGGATTACCTACCTCGTATCTATCTAAGGGATGCGCGCAAATTATGAATATGGTACAATGCCGGGCCCTTATGTTGAGAGTTATGTTCAAATATTTATTAATATATGTTCTCAAAGAAACATCCCTCATGTATAAAGACATTTATCTCATATTATGTGTTTACTTTACTTGAAGTTGAAGTAATATTGTGATATGAATATATTCTTTCCATATATTGTTGTTTAAACTTTCTCTATGTCTAATTCATGACGCATGGTTTTTGTGAGTAGGAAAGGATCTTACTAAGCTTATATGCTTATAGTGTATCACCCCACTAAAATTTCCTTCAATATTATCCCTAATATTGAGTAGGATTGCATGAATAATAGCCATATTGAGTATGATTCATGAATGATAGTTAGAGTTGTGGGAATTTTAGTGTAAGTGTTAATAGACCTTATATGGGCTCTAAATGGTGGGAATTCCTAGTGGGTCTTAAATAGCACTTCATTAGTTATCCTAATGGGCCCCATGAGGATAAAAGAAATAACACATCATGTAATGGGCCTTACTTTAGATGGGCTTGCAAAAGAATAATAAAAAAAAATGTAATGATGTAGGTGCCAAGGATTGAACTTTGGATCTTAGAGTTGTTGTAAGCCTTAAGAATGCATATGTAACCAATTCACCTAGCAAGGGAGTGCTATTAGGAGGATAAAGGAAATTGTAGATAGGTGTAAGGATAAGGGAAGTGAAGAGTCACCATGAGAGGAGGCACCATGCCCTTTCACTTGCCCCCCTTCACTTAGTATAAAGAGGTGGGATGAGAAGTGAAGAGGCTTAAGTTACTTTTCTCTTCTTCTCTTCCACCAAGGCCCTTCCTCTCCCCTCTCTTCTTCCTTCTTGGTCGAAAATTCCAAAGTGGTTTTCCTCTTGGAAAACTTCACAAGAGGTCTCTCTCTTGAAGATCCAAGTTCTTCTACAAGGCTACAAGGGCAAGGAGTACTCTAAAGTCAAGAAGGTTTCCTTTTGTTTCTCTATTTGAGGTTTATAACTGAGACAACAAGGGTAAGACTCCCCTCACCTGCAACATAATAGCTATATATATATTTTGTTCATGTTCTTGTATGTTCTTGTGATGTGTTGCTAAAAATCATGAAGTTTTTCCTTATAGGTAAGTTTCGGCCATCATGGGTTTTAGGGCCTAGGTTTGTGTTTGATGCTATCTAATGACTCCAATGTTTTCTTGATGTTAAGTTATGAGTTATGATGAAAAAAAAAGATGAAGCAAAAAGACGCTTAAAAGTTTAGGCCAAGGCTCTCAAGAAGCCATAGACTTTTTGGCCATAAGAAGATGTTTGGGTTCTTTTTGACTAGCTAATGGTTTTAATTCCTTGTTGATGTTTGTTTGAGGGTTTATATATATTTTAGGCCATGTTTCCCCTCTGAACATGTTCGGTTAATACCCTAAATAAGGACAAAAAAATGAGTTAAAGATGTCATGTTACTTGCTAATGCTTCCTAGTGTTAGAGTATGTATTATATGCATGTTGTATGAATCAATTTCTTTTGTTTTTGTCATTTTCATGTTGATATGATCCTTAGAAGTTTCTGATCAGTTTCTTAAATTAGGTTTTAGGATGGGTTAAGGTCACTACTTCACTTGATAAGGTCTCTTGGTAATAGGGTATTCAATGTATGCGTGTTATATGAGTTGTTAAGATGTTGTGTTGTGTTTTTATGCCATGATAACCCATCTAAATATTTGATCAGTAGAGTATATGATGAATTATGCTTGAATTAAAGGTATTCATATTTCATTATGTCATAATAGATGAAAAGAAATAAAAGAGTTAAAGATGTCATGTTACTTGCTAATAACACCTAGTGTTAGAATATATAACATATGCATGTTGTATGAATCAATTGTTTTTATTTCTTGGTCATTTTCATGTTGATATGAACCTTAGAAGTTTATGATCAGTACCTTAAATTGGGTTTTAGGATGGGTTAAGGTCACTACCTCACTTGACGATGTCTCTTGGTAATAGGATATTCAATGTATGCATGTTGTATGAGTTGTGAGATGTTGTGTTGTGTTTTCATGCCATTATAATGTTAGTATTATGAGAGAAGTGTCCTAAGGCAATCGCCTTATGATTGTAATCATTTACTTTAATAAAAGAATATTGACTATTTGAGTATACATGTTCATGTATTTGATTGAGATCTTAAACTCATTTACTGAATGTCCGCAATACAATTCACAGCATGAGAGAATTTGTTATGAATTCACAACTAGTGATTATCTCTACATGTGCAATTGTGAAGTATTGAAATTGTCCCTAGTCGATGAATTGATAAATATGGACACTGCCAATTCTGTTGAGACTAGCATGGGTTATTCTCTAATCAGCTGATTCTCACTGGCTGGTGACATTGGGATGTCTGGAGATAAACATGGATACTAGTTATGGGAACTAGTTCATTGGAGTGACTAGCTGTAAAACATCATATGGTAATCTACATATAGATATGTCAATGAAAGTTCTTACTGCAGCTTAAGTGCGATGTTCCTTTGACTTGCGGTGTTCAAGTCATCTTGGTCACGGAGACTTATACTTTGACATCTTAAGCAAGCATCTCTAAGGAGGTGTGGACCCAGGATGGTTGGGTATAAGCCGAAGTGCCCGAAGATGTTTGAACAACCTACAAAGGATTCACCACTCCTTGCGAGGAGAAGTATACCCAAGGTCTATCGTCGGATTGTTACTCGAAGCCTCTGGCCAGAGCATAACATGTTACGAGTATGAATCTCTAGGAAACATGAGAGTAATTAGAATTCGTTAGACGAGAAAGACATTACTTGGGCTAGGTGTGACATAATCAGCCTAGTGGGGACTGACACATATAGACAGTGTCCTGAACCAAGTGGGTATAAGATGGTGAAGGGAATGGAGCACAACTCATTATAGCTGCTGAAGGGTTTCAGAATTATTTCTGAGGTCAACCGTTGATCTTTCGATTAATTGGGGATCATGATGTACTACTAGGTGTCACTCATGATCGTTCTATAATTGGTTAATTATAGACGACCAACATAAATCGAAAGCATATTTAGTCACACGCACTACGAGTAATCCGAGGGATTAAAACAAGTTGAAAATTAGATTTCCGATCAAGAGAAATAAGTCGAATCTGAATTTATCAGAGGCGCACCGGAAGCTTAAAATGGCTAAGCCTTTTGAAGGCTTATTGGACGAATTAAATGACTTTATTTCGCAAGGAGACGGCTTGGTTTGGCCGGCCAAAGAGGGTCCCCACCCTCTTTGGTTTGGCCGGCCACAATAAAAAGGGAAACCAAATTGTTTGGTTTAAATTATAAAATAAATCGAGCATGATTTGTTTTATAAAATTATGGATAAAGAAATTTATATAAAGAGATTTATTTTCATGCAAAATAAAATAAACCATGGATTGATTTATTTTATTTTATAAAATCAATTTTAATTTGATTTTTCCATGATAAGAAAATTTTATATAGTAAATTTCTTGTAAAAAATTTATTCCATAATAAAAGGGGAGACATGGTTGTTTTTATTATAAATTAAGTTATAATAAAAACTTGGCATAACGGAATAATTCATAGAAAAATTTATAAGATAAATTTCCTATGAAAAATTTATTCCGTTAAAAGGAGACTTGGTGATAAAGAGGCTACTATATTAAGGTACAAAGGTAAGGCTTGGAATTAAAATTCAAGTGATCAAGGATTCTTACCTAGCCTCTCTTCCTCTCCTTCTCTCCCTCTCCCTCTTCTAGGGCCGGCTACCTTCTCCTTCTTCTAGGGCCGGCTGCCCTCACCTCCTTTGCCGTGAGCCACCTCCACCAAGAAGGTGCCAAAGAAGAAGATGAAGCGGGGCGCGACTCCTTCCTTCCTCCCGGAATCTTGATTCCGTTTTTCGTTTGGTGGTTAGTTTTCCATCTCTCTCTCTTGATATTCTTGTCGTGCCTTTGAAGAATCTAGTAGTTCTTGTCAGCACGAAACTCGTGGCTTTGCGAAGTCATCCCGAAGAGAACTCGGCGTGGACGTGAATAGAGGCGGAGCTTCCAAGGGACGCTTACGGTTGGATCTCGTCCCTTCCTTCGAGTTACGCGAGGTATTAAGTAAATTAGTTTACTTTCTGCAAAATTTTAATATATGATCATGTCTACACAATATAAGGTTGCATGCTTAGATGTGTGGTTAAATAATTTGGGAAATTATTTATTCTAAATCTTCCGCTGCACGTAATAAATTTTAAATTTACGAACCCGCATCTATGTCAACATGCACCCGGTCCCAACAGTGGTATCAGAGCCGGTTAGTGTTCGACATAATCATATAATTGTTTTGCGGAAAACTTTGTCATGATCTCAATTTTGGAAAATTTTCCAATAATAGAAACTTTTCAATTATGATAAATTTTAGATTTAGGAATTTCAAAGTTTTGAAATCCTAATGAAATTTCGCAAACTTATGAAATATCCTAGTTTCTGAAATTTTATGATAATTGTGAAAACCTCCCATCATTGAAAACTTTCCAATTTTGGAAATTTCCTATTTTAGAAATTTTCTAATTTTGGAAAAATGTAAGTTTTCTTTGTACGAGAAACTTACAAATATTCTTAAAACCTATTATGAAATCTCGCAATTTTGGGCACTTTCTTTCAAGAATGTAACGACCCGGAAAATTCTCTTAATATTTTCTTAAAATATTAAGCATGTCTAGATAATTTTCCAAGGGACCTAGAAATATTAATGGGAACTTTGGCCTAGAAAATCCATGTTTTCTCATTTAAATTGGGAAAAAGGGCACTAATGGGCCTTATATGGACTTTTTAGTACCATAATTATTGGTAGATTTTAGGTAAAAATTTATAGAAATATAAAGGAATTTTAATGAGAAATATTAACATAATTATGGGGGAATTTTTAGATAATTTTCGGAATTTTGGGGAAAATAATAGAAAATAAAAAAAGGAAAAATAAAAATAAAAATAAGGTGCATGGGCCAAGGATTGAACCTTAGACCTCTTGTACAACCATGTATGCTTTAACCAACTCATCTAGCAACGGAATGTTATAAGGGAATGAAATGGAGATTGGTTAAGGCTTAGAAGAAGATGAAGGGTCATGGAGAGACTCTTCATTTACCTCCTTAATGGGCTATAAAGAGGGGGTTTTGGGAGTTACCTTTTCTTCCCATTACTTTGCAATTTCTTCCTTCTCCTCCCCTCATCCTAGCCGAATACCCAAGGAAGGGTTCTCCCTTGGAAAAGCTCCACAAGAGGTCTCATCCCCAAGATCTAAGGGGTCTTCCAAAGATACAAGGACAAGGGGGTTCAAGGGTCCAAAGATCTTACCATTTCCTTCTCTTTCAAGGTTCGAAAAATCAAGAAACCCAAGGTAAGACTCCCTCACCTGTGGTATAATAGTTCCTTATGATTTTCATGATTTTTAGCATGATATATTGGTTAGTTTTGGATTTGATGTTGAAAGAAAAGAAAACCAAGAACCTTAGGCTTGTAGGTTTCGGCCACCATGATTTTAAGGTCTATAATTATGCTAAAAATCTTGATAATGTTGTTTAATATTCCCTTATGATGTTTAGAGGTTAAGTATAATTTTTGGGAAATTTTGGAGTACCCTAGGACTCCCTAGGATTTCGGCCAACATGGAAGAAACAAAATCAACACCCTAGAGACCCTATGGGTTTCGCCGCAATGTTTTAGGGTCCATAATGATGCTAAAAATCTTTATAATGTTATTTAATGTTCCCTTATGATGTTTAGAGATTAAGGATAATTTTTGGGAATTTTTGGAGTACCCTAGGATACCCTAGGGTTTCGGCCAACAACAAGAACCCATGTGTAGGGTTGGGTTTAAAACCCCAAGTGTTTGTTTTATGTATTGTCATGATATAAGGGAGATGGAGGGTGTTTATGTGAATGTTTCACATGGCCTAGAGACCCTATAGGTTTCGGCCAAGTACCCTAATAGGGTGGAAAGTTAGGACTCATTTCAAGTAAGGGCCCCAAATGGCCCTATAGTAAGGTATGGTTAGTGTATAACAATTGATTTAAGGATTTTAATGGAAATTTTTCCATGCCCTATGGCCTTGAAGTTTCGGCCAAGAGCAAGTTTAGGGTTAAAGGATTAGGGTTGGCCTTAAGTGTGGAATCAAATGTTTCCTATGGCCTAGTATGTATGTATGTATGGGATGTTGTTTGGGGAAGTTATGTGAAGCTTCATGAACCTATGGTTCCTTGGGGCTTTCGGCCAAGGGCCTAACCTAGGGTTAGGGTTGGGTTAAACCTCCAAAGATGTTTGTGTATGAGTTACCAAGATATATGTTTAAGTAAGATGGAAGAAGTTCTATGTTAACCAAACCCATAGTTTGTATGTCATGAATTATATGTTGAGTCATAGATGTTACATGTGCCATGATTTATGAATGATATGTATGTATGCCATGTCTTATGAATGATATGCCATGTTTTATGAATAATATGCATGTATGCCATGTCTCATGAATGATACGTATGTATGTCATGTTTTATGAATAAGATGTATGTATGCCATGTCTTATGAATGAGGTTAAAGTACATGCCTTTAGAGCATAACGATGATGTTAAGTATGATGAATGAATGATGATGAATGAAAAAGTATGTGAAAGCATTTTATTTTATTTTAATGGGCTTGTACCGGACCTAAGTAAGGTCCACGGTTCTGGACTACCGATGAAGCTGTCCACGGTTCGGGACTACCGATGAAGCTGTCCTTACGGTTCGGGACTACTGATGAAGCTGTCCTTACCCTAGTAGGTCGAGATTAGCTACCTCCTATTTACTTAGGGATGCGCGCATATGATGAATGAATGTGGTACAAGTCAGGGCCCAATGAATGTTATGATTATGTTAAAGTATTTAAAAGCATGTTTTTAAAGATTAAGCATCCTTATATATATATGCAATTGCCACATGCATTCATCCATGTTATGCATTATACTTATGATAAGAACATTATGCAAAGTAAGTTTATGCAAGGTAGGTTTATGCAAATGATTTTATGTATGTTTATGCTAAGTTAGAATGTCATGATTTTATTTATGTTCATGATAGTTTAGGATGCCATGATTTAATTATGTTTATGTTAATTAGAATACCATGAGTTTATTTATGTTCATGATAGTTTAGGATGCCATGATTTAATTATGTTTATGTTAATTAGAATGCCATGAGTTTATTTATGTTCATGATAGTTTAGGATGCCATGATTTAATTATGTTTATGCTAGGTTAGAATGCCATGATTTTATTTATGCTCATGTTAATTATGATGCCATGCTTTAATTATGTTTATACTAGGATAGAATGCTATGATTTTATTTATGTCCATGCTAAGTTATGTTGCCATGATTTAATTGTGGTTATGCTAAGTTCGGATGCCATGATTTTATTTAGGTTCATGTTAGGAATGTTTATGAGGTTATGTTATTATGTTTATGTCTATGCCAAGAATTATGCCATGTTATGAATGTTTATGATGTTTATGTCTATGCCAAGTATTATGCCAAGTCATGAATGTTTTTATGCTTATGTATATGCTATGCTATGAAAGTGACTAAGTTATGATCAAGTCATGTCAAAGGTATGCTAAGTGCTCATAAAGACTTATGTGCTGGGTAAAGCACTAAGTATGTTAATGTTTAAGATACTCATGATTAAGTGATGAATGGTTTTAGTGAGTAGGAAAGAGTCTTACTAAGCCTGTGTGCTTATAGTCTTATTTTCCTTATACCGCAGATCATGCCAGGGGACCGTAAGGAAGCAGCAGGAGGGCAATAAAGTATGTGTGTGATAGTGACTTGGCCAAGAGGCCATATGTTTGCTTGTCTTATGATAGAACTTTACCTTTACTATTAAGTACTTGAATGTGACTCTATGACATGATGCTA
This sequence comes from Boesenbergia rotunda, assembly GCA_024364735.1. Classification (NCBI taxonomy): domain Eukaryota; kingdom Viridiplantae; phylum Streptophyta; class Magnoliopsida; order Zingiberales; family Zingiberaceae; genus Boesenbergia; species Boesenbergia rotunda. Next base: position 195,806 of record JAGFNQ010000734.1, read on the forward strand.
AAGTATGACATGATGCTAAGTATGACATGATGCTAAAATGTGACATGATGCTAAGTATGATATGATGCTAAGTATAAAGTTAATATGCCATGTTCCAATGTCATGATGCTAGGAATGGTAGTAAGTGCATGTAGGTGTAAGTTTAAAGGTTTCCGCTGCATTATGATGTCTACATGCCCTAAGTATGTTAACGTAACGCCGCTTTATGAAAAAAAAAAAGAGCGGGCGTTACAAAGAAAGTCTAGACAAATTTATAGATCATTAATTGACAATTAAAATTTGAATTGGTTTTAAATTATTAACAAAATTCTTTATTTTAGATTGAGCCTCGGGGAGCCATCCAATTTAAAGTTAGTTGTTGTAATTTAATTTCCCATTTTGAATAAAATTGTCATGTTTAATTTGGTTACGCCTCGGGGAGCGGACCAAATTGGATTTACGACAAATTTCTTTTCTTTGGGTATCTGAGCCTCGGGGAGCCACCCTTAGAAAACAATTTGTTGTAATTAATTAATCCATAAATAAAATATGTGATCAAATCTTGAAAATTTAGGATAATTTCCTTATTTGATTTAAGAGGTGATGCTCTTACATATTGTTGTCTCCAAAATTAATTAGGAAAATGATTTCCTATAGAGTTTTCTTAAATAAGATTTTCATGAAAATAATATGTGGTTGAATTAAGGGAATCTGTCTCTTAATTTAATAAGATTTGATTTAGAGAAATCAAAGTCTTAAACATATTATTTCCAAAATTGATTATGACAATTTAGGAAATTATTTCCCAAAACAATTCCTTGAATAAAGTATGAAATTAGAATTAGGAAATCCGGTTCCTAATTCAATTAATGAGACTTGATAAATTAAGTCACATAATTACTTTATTAAGGAAATCGTTAGTCATGACATAATTATATGTCATGAATGTGCTTTGAAAAGAAAGGATGAGACCCAAAACCCCTTACAAAATATTAAGGCTAACACCTTCCATTAATATGGTTAGAACCGGAGTTTTGTTTCTCGTTTGGGTTGATGGACACATCCATGCCCGGCTTGAACCTCAACATGTTCAAACCATGGAATTAGTTTATGAATAATATGTAACGCCCCAAAATTTCCCTTTTAAGTCCTTAAAGTCCTTGAAATTAGTTAAAAATATTTTAGAAATATTCTAGATATTTTTAGGAATTTTTAGGATATTTTTATAGAATTTTTCCGTAAGCGAAAGTGGCAAAAAGGATTATAAACAGAAAATTGCGTAGGTAGGAATCGAACCCTTCACCTACGCTGTGAGAGATAAATGGGCGGACCAGCTGCGCTGGTTGGTTGTTGTTGAAATAGATTGAGCGAAACAATAGATAAGGTATAATTAGGTAAATTCGCCCCTATAAGTATAAATAGATAATTAAAGAGAGAAATTTTATTTTCTCTCAACCAAACTCTCTTCCTCGCCCAAAAACCCTCACGCCGCCCCTCTCTCCTCCCTTGGGCGAAAACACACCAAGCCCTAAGGCTTCCTCCGGTGGCCGGCCAAGGCTCTCCTCTGAGAGATCTTCCAATATTCGGAATCCCCGCGACGAGAGGAACGCGTGAGCGCGAAGAAATCTCCGAGACTTCAAGTTTCTCCGGAACCTCCGACGCCGTTCTTGGTTGTAAGTCCAAGATATCGATGTAAGTACTGCTCACCTGCAGTAAGAGGCAGTTTTCCCGCAAGAATTTTCCCTCGAAAGTTTTAGAAGAGATATTTCCTTTTTATTTAAGATTTTGCATGTGATCTTAGTTCATTATATGCTTGTATAAGTTAATTAAGTACCCTATATGAGGCTAGGGTCTAAGAAAAGTTTTGAGAAAAGGGAAAGAGAAGATAAAGATAAGAAAAGAAAAGGCCAAGGCCTTAAGAAATCCCCAAAAGTCAAGACTTAGGGATTTGGGCACACAAGGGGCTCGTTAAAATGCCAAGGCATTTAAAGATAAGAAAGAAAAAAAAAAGCTATTTTATTTTCTAAGGCCAGTACCCGGCGTCCAAGGGCGTCGTTAAAGAAATCAGGTGTCCAATTCCAAGGTCTTGGCCCTGGTAGACCAAGGTCTGCTCTATTAGGATTGGTGGCTCGCTACCCCAACCTTTTAGGGAACGCGCATAAGATGGTACTTACGTCTTAAGTGGATCCAAGTGAGATATTATTTTCAAGTATATGCTTTAGCAAAGTTTTTCTAAAGTTTAAAAAGTTTTCTAAAAGTTAAAGAAAGATTTAAAGTAAAGAATTGCTAAAGTTTCAAGTTAAGCCAAGAACAAGTAAGTTAAGACTTATTAATGCTTGAGTATGCATGTCTTGAGTTATACATGTTGTTTAGTGTTTCTTTTAAGCATAAAAGTATTTCATGTGATTTCACATTGTTTAAAAAGCATGTTTGCACATTTTCGAGATTTTGTGAGCTAGATAGTACTTACTAAGCTTTTTGCTTATTAGTTGCATTTCCTCTTCTGCAGGTAAAGGTAAAGGCAAGCAATTCTGAAGGAAGGCGACAAGGCGGTGTGAGTGACGTGTGTGTGGTGGCTGACCTTGGAGAGGTCCTTGGGACAAGATGAATGAAGGACTTATAGTGCATTTATTATAAAGTCTTAGTTTAAGTTAGATCATATAGCATTATCCAAGTATTTGCGTTTTAGATATTTTGCATGTCTAAAACATGAGTAAAGATTCCATTCATTTTATTTAGCATACATATCCTTATGATTGCTTGGATGAGTATGAGTGTGAGTAGTTTTGAATATTGATACTTGATGGAGCAAATTGATGCATGTGCCAAGATATTGGTAGTTTCCCTTTGAATCAAGTTTTATTGCTTAAACATGCTTAGAAAAGTTGCATACACATTCCACAATGCTTTAGAAATGTTTAGAACATGTGTTTTGGTGTTATGAATGCATAGGAGTGAAGTTTGGTACAAAACTCTAGTTTAAAGTTCATATAGATTTTCATAGCTTAATTACTTCCGCAAAAGTCCTAATTTCAAGTTTATGAAGTTGTTTGGATTGGCTAAAATGTTTAGGAAACTAGTATAGAGTATAGAAATGGTGTTGTGTCTTTGTATGGCTTGAAACTATAAGTTTGGTGGACCATTGAGACAAGGTTTCGAATCTGAATTATAGATTTTCAGGCGTGCCAGTCGACTGGTTCAGTATCAGTCGACTGCCCTATCGAACAGTAACTTCTGTTCGATGCATCAGTCGACTGCCAAGAGGCCAGTCGACTGGTGCTGCGCCCAGAAACTTTCTGTGGCCGATACCAGTCGACTGGTTAGATCGCAGTCGACTGGTACCATTGCAGAGGAGTTCTATAGATGAAAAGAAGTGTGCCATTGTATCATGCATGACTATTAGAGTTAGAATATCATCCCTAGATGGATTTAAAAGAAAAAAAAAGAAGTTCCGCATTCTTAGTCATGCAGTAGAGTCAAGATAGTAAAGAATGTAGCAGACCGTCTAAGGTAGAGAAGGCGGGTCGCTACATAATATAGTTGGAGTCAGAGGTCAATCCTTAGTTTTGGTTGTTGGACACATCCAAGCCTGACTAAACGGTTGAATGAGCTCCAACCATATTAAAACTATTTCTTGATTAATGGGGCAGCCTTAAGCTTGGAGCATCGATTTGTTGTGCCACAGCCAAGGTCGATGTAAAGAGAGGTGCAGTTGGGTGCTATGTATATTGTTGCATACTTGTTAATGAGTTAACAACCCAATGATTTATGCAAATATTCAATTAGTTGATAGCATAAAGTGATAGTTACATATATATGATATGTAATCGGTATAATAACCTACCTTCATAGCTAAGAATAACTTGATGGCCACAGCCATGGTTGTTCTTATCTATGGTTGGATATCAACCTATTTGGAGTGTTCCTACGATCTCCCGAATTGATAAAAAGGGTTATTCAATTCGAAAAATAAATAGGATTTAATTAATGTATGTTGATGCATTCTTTATCATTCTTCTCACATAAGCTCAATTTGTATTTCTAGGATAATCACTCGATCATGTCTTCTCTGAATTTGCGTTCCATTTTGGACACCAATAAACTGACTGGGCCAAACTTCATGGACTGGCTTCGAAACCTGAGGATAGTCCTCAAGGCAGAGAAGCTTGCTTATGTCCTTGAAGATCAACTTCCCAACCGTCCTCCAGAAGATGCAACTCCAGACCAGTTAGTGGCCTATCAGAAACATGTGACCGATTCTGAACTTGCGAGTTGCATCATGCTAGCCTCTATGGTACCTGAGCTGCAAAAGCAGCATGAGCATATGGATGCTTATACCATCATCTTCCATCTTCATGAGTTATTTGAAGAGCAGGCGAGATCCGAAAGGTTCGAAGTCTCCAGACTCCTCTTCACCTCTAGAGATGCAGGAAGGCACTTCTGCCTCACAGTTTGTGTTAAAGATGTTGGGGTACATTGAGCGACTGAGCACACTCGGTTTTGCAATGGATCATGAACTAAGTATTGACTTAATTCTGCATTGTTTGCCCAAAAGTTATTCACAATTTGTGATGAACTATCGGATGAACAAGCTGGAGACTACCATTCCTGAGTTGCTCAACCTGCTGAAGACTATAGAGCCTTCTGTAAAGCAGGATCAGAAGACGGTACTGTTAGTTGGTTCCTCGAAGAAAGGTTCTAAGAGGAAGGCCAAAGAACAGAATAAAGGAAAGAAGAAAAAGGCCAAAAAGACTGAAAAGACACCAAAAGGCACTTGCCATCATTGTGGCAAGGAGGGTCACTGGCGAAGAAACTGCAAGGTTTATCTTGAGTCCTTGAAGAAGAAGGCATCCGATGCCCCATCCTCTTCAGGTATCTTCGTTATTGAATGTCACTCTATTTCCTCAATACCTGGGTACTTGATACTGGGTGTAGCTCACATATATGTAATGACATACAGGGGCTAAGGAATAGAAGAAGACTCGTCAAGGGAGAACGAATTGCGAGTTGGAAATGGAGCAAAGATTGCTGCTGTTGCCATCGGAACATATTTGCTAAAGCTCCCTACTGGACGTGTCTTAGAATTGGATAATTGTTATTTTGTTCCTTCGTTAATAAAGAACATTGTATCTATTTCATGTTTGAATGAAAAGGGTTATCATTTAACTTTTAGTAACAATTGTTGTTACATAACTTTAAATGGTGTTCTTTATGGGACCGGAACTTTGTGCAATGGTATCTACACGTTAGATTTATCCGGTGACGTTTTCAATATCGAAGTTAGCAACAAACGTGCTCGAATAGATAATCGAATAGACTCCTATACGTGGCATTGTCGTCTTGGCCATGTAAGTAAGAAACGCATGACCAAATTACACCGATGTGGAATTCTGGAATCATTTGAACCCGGTTCATTTGATAGCCAAATTACCCTTTTCCGGAAAAGGTAATCCAGTGGGAGAATTGCTTGGTCTAATACATACTGATGTATGTGGACCAATGTCAACTCTTGCACAAGGAGGCTATAGCTACTTCATCACCTTTATCGATGATCACTCACGATTCGGGTATGTGTTCTTGATGAAACACAAATCTGAAGCTTTTGAGAAATTCAAAGAGTTCAGAAATGAAGTAGAGAAACAGCTTGGCAAAAGTATTAAGATACTTCGATCCGATCGGGGTGGTGAATACTTAAGTCAAGAGTTTCAAGATTATCTTAGGGACAATGGGATATTGTCTCAATGGACTCCGCCGTATACACCACAGCATAATGGTGTATCTGAGAGGCGTAACCGAACCTTGATGGACATGGTTAGATCCATGATGAATCATGCAACTCTTCCAAAATCCTTTTGGGGCTATGCACTTAAGACAGCTGTTTACTTGCTAAACAGAGTCCCGACCAAGGTAGTCTCTACTACTCCATATGAGACGTGGAATAGTAAGAAACCTCACTTAACTCACCTTAAGATATGGGGTTGTCCTGCTTATGTGAAGCGGACTGTATCAGACAAATTGGATGCTAAGTCTGATAAATGTCTATTTATTGGATACCCTAAGGAAACGAAGGGTTACCAATTCTATCATCCCTTGGAACAAAAGGTGTTTGTTTCAAGGCATGCTGTATTTCTGGAAAAAGAATTTCTTTTACAAGAAAACAGTGGGAGTGGCATTGAACTTGATGAAGTTCAAGAAACTCCAATAGACATTACAGAGACACCTAGTCTAGACCCACAACCAATAACTCATAATGATGAGCTATCAGTTGAACCTAAAACAACACCACCTCTTCGTAGGTCTGATAGGACACGCAATATTCCAGAGAGATACGGATTTCTCATAAGTGAATCGAACGACGACGAACCTATCAGTTATGAAGATGTTCTGAAAAGTTCAGAAAGGGACAAATGGCTTGAAGCCATGAAGTCGGAAATGGATTCCATGTACGAAAATCAAGTATGGGACTTGGTTAACCCACCTGAAGGGATTAAGCCCATAGGGTGCAAGTGGGTTTTCAAGAAGAAAACCGACATGGAAGGTAATGTTGTTACCTTTAAGGCTAGATTAGTGGCAAAAGGATATCGTCAGAAACAAGGAATTGATTATGACGAAACCTATTCGCCAGTAGCTATGCTTAAATCCATTCGGATGCTCCTAGCCATAGCAGCTCATTATGATTATGAGATATGGCAAATGGATGTGAAAACAGCTTTCCTTAATGGAAACCTGCTTGAGGATGTATACATGATACAACCTGAAGGTTTCACATCGGTTGATAAAACCAAAATATGCAAGCTTCGACGATCCATATATGGACTGAAGCAAGCATCCAGGAGCTGGAACATCCGTTTTGATGAGACAATCAAAGAGTTTGATTTCTCACAAAATCCTGACGAACCTTGTGTGTACAAGAAGGTTAGTGGGAGTGCAGTCGTATTCCTAGTATTATGTCGATGACATATTACTTATAGGAAACGATATATCAGTCTTACAGTCAGTTAAAATTTGGTTGTCCAAAACTTTCTCCATGAAAGACCTGGGAGAAGCAACCTATATCCTTGGGATTAGAATCTATAGAGATAGATCAAAACGGTTGCTTGGTCTTTCGCAGTCTACATATATAGACCGAGTGCTAAAAAGGTTTAGCATGTCGGAATCCAAGAAAGGTTACCTTCCCATCAGGCATGGGATCAACCTTTCAAAGTCTATGTGTCCGCGCACAGAAGACGAGAGGATTTGCATGAATAAGATTCCTTATGCATCCGCGATAGGATCTATCATGTATGCTATGTTATGTACTAGGCCCGATGTATCGTATGCTCTGAGCGTCACGAGCAGATACCAGTCTGATCCAGGAATGGATCATTGGGCGGCTGTCAAGACAATCCTTAAGTACTTAAGAAGAACTAAGGATGTGTTCCTAATATATGGAGAAGGAGATATGGTAATACGTGGGTATACAGATGCCAGTTTCCAGACAGATAAGGATGACTCCAAATCTCAGTCTGGATACGTATTTACTTTGAATGGAGGCGCAATAAGTTGGAAGAGTTCCAAACAAGACACCTGTAGCGGATTCTACCACGGAAGCGGAATATATGCGGCTTCGGAAGCAGCAAAGAAGCAGTCTGGATCAAGAAGTTTGTCTCGAACTTGGTGTGGTTCCAACCATTGATGAAGCAATACCGGTTTACTGCGACAACAATGGAGCTATTGCACAAGCAAAGGAACCAAGGTCTCATCAGCGATCCAAACACGTGCTTCGCCGCTATCATCTGATCAGAGAGATTATAAGTAGGAATGATATACAAATTGAGAAAATTCCCACTGAAAGGAATTTAGCGGATCCTTTAACTAAGGCCTTGCCTCAAAGCAAGTTTGAGGGTCATGTTAGAGCCTGTGGTATTGGATACCGTAGCGATTGGCATTAGGCCAAGTGGGAGTTTGTTAGTATTATGAGAGAAGTGTCCTAAGGCAATCGCCTTATGATTGTAATCATTTACTTTAATAAAAGAATATTGACTATTTGAGTATACATGTTCATGTATTTGATTGAGATCTTAAACTCATTTACTGAATGTCCGCAATACAATTCACAGCATGAGAGAATTTGTTATGAATTCACAACTAGTGATTATCTCTACATGTGCAATTGTGAAGTATTGAAATTGTCGCTAGTCGATGAATTGATAAATATGGACACTGCCAATTCTGTTGAGACTAGCATGGGTTATTCTCTAATCAGCTGATTCTCACTGGCTGGTGACATTGGGATGTCTGGAGATAAACATGGATACTAGTTAAGGGAACTAGTTCATTGGAGTGACTAGCTGTAAAACTTCATATGGTAATCTACATATAGATATGTCAATGAAAGTTCTTACTGCAGCTTAAGTGCGATGTTCCTTTGACTTGCGGTGTTCAAGTCATCTTGGTCACGGAGACTTATACTTTGACATCTTAAGCAAGCATCTCTAAGGAGGTGTGGACCCAGGATGGTTGGGTATAAGCCGAAGTGCCCGAAGATGTTTGAACAACCTACAAAGGATTCACCACTCCTTGCGAGGAGAAGTATACCCAAGGTCTATCGTCGGATTGTTACTCGAAGCCTCTGGCCAGAGCATAACATGTTACGAGTATGAATCTCTAGGAAACATGAGAGTAATTAGAATTCGTTAGACGAGAAAGACATTACTTGGGCTAGGTGTGACATAATCAGCCTAGTGGGACTGACACATATAGACAGTGTCCTGAACCAAGTGGGTATAAGATGGTGAAGGGAATGGAGCACAACTCATTATAGCTGCTGAAGGGTTTCAGAATTATTTCTGAGGTCAACCGTTGATCTTTCGATTAATTGGGGATCATGATGTACTACTAGGTGTCACTCATGATCGTTCTATAATTGGTTAATTATAGACGACCAACATAAATCGAAAGCTATTTAGTCACACGCACTACAGTAATCCGAGGGATTAAAACAAGTTGAAAATTAGATTTTACGATCAAGAGAAATAAGTCGAATCTGAATTTATCAGAGGCGCACCGGAAGCTTAAAATGGCTAAGTCTTTTGAACGCTTATTGGACGAATTAAATGAGTTTAATTCGCAAGGAGACGGCTTGGTTTGGCCGGCCAAAGAGGGTCCCCACCCTCTTTGGTTTGGCCGGCCACAATAAAAAGGGAAACCAAATTGTTTGGTTTAAATTATAAAATAAATCGAGCGTGATTTGTTTTATAAAATTATGGATAAAGAAATTTATATAAAGAAATTTATATAAAGAGATTTATTTTCATGGAAAATAAAATAAACCTTGGATTGATTTATTTTATTTTATAAAATCAATTTTGATTTGATTTTTCCATGATAAGAAAAATTTATATAGTAAATTTCTTGTAAAAATTTATTCCATAATAAAAGGGGAGACATGGTTGTTTTTATTATAAATTAAGTTATAATAAAAACTTGGCATAACGGAATAATTCATAGAAAAATTTATAAGATAAATTTCCTATGAAAAATTTAT
>JAGFNQ010000734.1:205335-380298 GCA_024364735.1 Boesenbergia rotunda
GCGGTGGTCTTCGCTCTTAAGATATGGAGGCATTATCTGTACGGGGCGCAGTGTCGAATTTATACAGACCATCAGAGTCTATGATATTTCTTCACTCAGAAGGACCTGAATATGAGACAACGCCGATGGCTTGAGTTGGTAAAAGACTATGACTGCGAGATCTTCTATCATCCAGGGAAGGCAAACAAGGTGGCTGATGCACTCAGCCGGAAGTCAAGTGCCACCCTGATGTCCATAGCCATATTACCCCGACCACTCAAAGAAGAAATTATAAATTTTGGGGTCGAGGTCATCTCCGGACGACTTTCCACCATGACAATATCACCCATGTTATTTGAGGACATAGTGGAAAAACAAGATGGTGATCTGAGCCTTCAGGAAATAAAACAGGAAATCCTAAAAGGAAAGGGCGATGGTTTTCATATCGCCGAAGGGGGAGTACTCTACCTTAGGGATCGTCTATGTATCCCTAATGATCCGGAGCTTCGAAAGGAGATACTGGCAGAAGCTCATGGAACCCCTTACTCGATGCATCCAGGATCCATCAAGATGTATCAGGATCTGAAGGAGAAGTTTTGGTGGTCCGGTATGAAGAGGGATGTGGCCCAGCATGTCAGTACTTGCATGACTTGCCAACAAGTGAAAGTAGAACACCAGCGGCTCGGAGGAGTTTTGCAGCCACTTCCAATTCCGGAATGGAAATGGGAAGATATCTCAATGGATTTCATTTCAGGACTTCCCCGGACTACAAATGGATATGATGCGATATGGGTCATTGTGGACAGATTGACTAAGTCTGCTCACTTCTTAGCAATCAAGATGACTTATTCGATTGAGCAACTGGCTCAATTATATGTTAAGGAAGTAATTAGGCTTCATGGAGTTCTCAAGACCATCATCTCAGATAGGGATGGTCGCTTTACTTCGCATTTTTGGGAATGCGTCCAGAAGTCTCTCGGCACTAAATTGCGATTTAGCACCGCCTTTCACCCTCAGACTGACGGGAAAACGGAACGGGTGAATCAAATACTAGAAGATATATTGAGAGCTTGTGCCCTGGATTTCAAGAGAAGTTGGTGTCGATATCTATGCTTGGCGGAATTTGCTTACAACAATAGCTACCAAGCTACTATTGGAATGGCACCTTATGAAGCCTTGTATGGGAGGAGATGTAGGTCTCCGATCTGTTGGTACGAGGGTGGTGAAAAGAAGGAAATGGGGCTTACAACGGATGTCATAGACAGCACCACCCGAGCTATACAGAATATTCGACAACGGATAGAAATTGCTAAGAGCCGACAGAAGAGTTACGCCGATGTTCGGCGTAGACCACTGGAATTTAATGTTGGAGATTTGGTGTTTCTCAAAGTGGCTCCTATGAAGGGGGTGACCAGATTTGGGAAGAAAGGAAAACTAAGTCCGCGCTATGTGGGGCCGTACCTGATTCTAAAAAGAGTCGGTAAAGTGGCATATGAGCTGGAACTGCCTCCAGAGATGTCAGCTATCCATAATGTATTCCATGTGTCCCTGCTTAAAAAGTGTATCCCAAATATGGACCAAGTGATCGAGCCGCAGACAGAACAAGTACAAGAGGACCAAAGTTATGAGAGCAGACCCATCCAAATTTTGGATAGGGAAGTCAAGAAGCTGAGGAATAAGGAGGTACCTCTAGTCAAGGTCCAATGACAAAGTCAACGGTTCGAGGAAGCTACCTGGGAACGCGAGGACGAGATGAGGCGCAAGTACCCGGAGTTATTCTAAGTTCGAGGACGAACTTTCACGAGGTATGGGGGATTGTAACGACCCGAAAAATTCTTTTAATATTTTCTTAAAATATTAAGCATGTCTAGATAATTTTCCAAGGGACCTAGAAATATTAATGCGAACTTTGGCCTAGAAAATCCATGTTTTCTCATTTAAATTGGGAAAAAGGGCACTAATGGGCCTTATATGGGCTTTTTAGTACCATAATTATTGGTAGATTTTAGGTAAAAATTTATAAAAATATAAAGGAATTTTAATGAGAAATATTAACATAATTATGGGGGAATTTTTAGATAATTTTCGGAATTTTGGGGGAAATAATAGAAAATAAAAAGGAAAAATAAAATAAAAATAAGGTGCATGGCAAGGATTGAACCTTGGACCTCTTGTAAAACCATGTATGCTTTAACCAACTCATCTAGCAAGGGAATGTTATAGGGAATGAAATGGAGATTGGTTAAGGCTTAGAAGAAGATGAAGGGTCATGGAGAGACTCTTCATTTACCTCCTTAATGGGCTATAAAGAGAGGGTTTTGGGAGTTACCTCTTCTTCCCATTACTTTGCAATTTCTCCCTTCTCCTCCCCTCATCCTAGCCGAATACCCAAGGAAGGGTTCTCCCTTGGAAAAGCTCCACAAGAGGTCTCATCCCCAAGATCTAAGGGGTCTTCCAAAGATACAAGGACAAGGGGGTTCAAGGGTCCAAAGATCTTACCATTTCCTTCTCATTCAAGGTTCGAAAAATCAAGAAACCCAAGGTAAGACTCCCTCACCTGTGGTATAATAGTTCCTTATGATTTTCATGATTTTTAGCATGATATATTGGTTAGTTTTGGATTTGATGTTGAAAGAAAAGAAAACCAAGAACCGTAGGCTTGTAGGTTTCGGCCACCATGATTTTAAGGTCTATAATTATGCTAAAAATCTTGATAATGTTGTTTAATGTTCCCTTATGATGTTTAGATGTTAAGTATAATTTTTGGGAATTTTTGGAGTACCCTAGGACACCCTAGGGTTTCGGCCAACATGGAAGAAACAAAATCAACACCCTAGAGACCCTATGGGTTTCGGCCACAATGTTTTAGGGTCCATAATGATGCTAAAAATCTTTATAATGTTATTTAATGTTCCCTTATGATGTTTAGAGATTAAGGATAATTTTTGGGAATTTTTGGAGTACCCTAGGATACCCTAGGGTTTCGGCCAACAACAAGAACCCATGTGTAGGGTTGGGTTTAAAACCCCAAGTGTTTGTTTTATGTATTGTCATGATATAAGGGAGATGGAGGGTATTTATGTGAATGTTTCACATGGCCTAGAGACCCTATAGGTTTCGGCCAAGTACCCTAATAGGGTGGAAAGTTAGGACTCATTTCAAGTAAGGGCCCCAAATGGCCCTATGGTAAGGTATGGTTGGTGTATAACAATTGATTTGGGGATTTAATGGAAATTTTTCCATGCCCTATGGCCTTGAAGTTTCGGCCAAGAGCAAGAGTAGGGTTAAAGGATTAGGGTTGGTCTTAAGTGTGGAATCAAATGTTTCCTATGGCCTAGTATGTATGTATGGGATGTTGTTTGGGGAAGTTATGTGAAGCTTCATGAACCTATGGTTCCTTGGGGCTTTCGGCCAAGGGCCTAACCTAGGGTTAGGGTTGGGTTAAACCTCCAAAGATGCTTGTGTATGAGTTACCAAGATATATGTTTAAGTAAGATGGAAGAAGTTCTATGTTAACCAAACCCTTAGTTTGTATGTCATGGATTATATGTTGAGTCATAGATGTTTAGACATGTGCCATGATTTATGAATGATATGTATGTATGCCATGTCTTATGAATGATATGCCATGTTTTATGAATAATATGCATGTATGCCATGTCTCATGAATGATACGTATGTATGCCATGTTTAATGAATAAGATGTATGTATGCCATGTCTTATGAATGAGGTTAAAGTACATGCCTTTAGGGCATAACGATGATGTTAAGTATGATGAATGAATGATGATGAATGACAAGTATGATGAATGAATGATGATGAATGAAAAAGCATGTGAAAGCATTTTATTTTATTTTAATGGGCTTGTACCGGACCTAAGTAAGGTCCACGGTTCTGGACTACCGATGAAGCTGTCCACGGTTCTGGACTACCGATGAAGCTGTCCACGGTTCTGGACTACCGCTGAAGCTGTCCTTACAGTTCGGGACTACCGATGAAGCTGTCCTTACCCTAGTAGGTCGAGATTAGCTACCTCGTATTTACTTAGGGATGCGGGCATATGATGAATGAATGTGGTACAAGCTAGGGCCCAATGAATGTTATGATTATGTTAAAGTATTTAAAAGTATGTTTTTAAAGATTAAGCATCCTTATATATATATGCAATTGCCACATGCATTCATCCATGTTATGCATTATACTTATGATAAGAACATTATGCAAAGTAAGTTTATGCAAGGTAGGTTTATGCAAATGATTTTATGTATGTTTATGCTAAGTTAGAATGCCATGATTTTATTTATGTTCATGATAGTTTAGGATGCCATGATTTAATTATGTTTATGTTAATTAGAATGCCATGATTTTATTTATGTTCATGATAGTTTAGGATGCCATGATTTAATTATGTTTATGTTAATTAGAATGCCATGAGTTTATTTATGTTCATGATAGTTTAGGATGCCATGATTTAATTATGTTAAGTTAATTAGAATGCCATGAGTTTATTTATGTTCATGATAGTTTAGGATGCCATGATTTAATTATGTTTATGCTAGGTTAGAATGCCATGATTTTATTTATGCTCATGTTAATTATGATGCCATGATTTAATTATGTTTATACTAGGATAGAATGCTATGATTTTATTTATGTCCATGCTAAGTTATGTTACCATGATTTAATTGTGGTTATGCTAAGTTCGGATGCCATGATTTTATTTAGGTTCATGTTAGGAATGTTTATGAGGTTATGTTATTATGTTTATATCTATGCCAAGAATTATGCCATGCTATGAATGTTTATGATGTTTATGTCTATGCCAAGTATTATGCCAAGTCACGAATGTTTTTATGCTTATGTATATGCTATGCTATGAAAGTGACTAAGTTATGATCAAGTCATGTCAAAGGTATGCTAAGTGCTCATAAAGACTTATGTGCTGGGTAAAGCACTAAGTATGTTAATGTTTAAGATGCTCATGATTAAGTGATGAATGGTTTTAGTGAGTAGGAAAGAGTCTTACTAAGCCTGTGTGCTTATAGTCTTATTCTCCTTATACCGCAGATCACGCAAGGGGACCGTAAGGAAGCAGCAAGAGGGCAATAGAGTATGTGTGTGATAGTGACTTGGCCAAGAGACCATATGTTTGCTTGTCTTATGATAGAACTTTACCTTTACTATTAAGTACTTGAATGTGACTCTATGACATAATGCTAAAGTATGACATGATGCTAAGTATGACATGATGCTAAAATGTGACATGATGCTAAGTATGATATGATGCTAAGTATAAAGTTAATATGCCAAGTTCCCATGTCATGATGCTAGGAATGGTAGTAAGTGCATGTAGGTGTAAGTTTAAAGGTTTCCGCTGCATTATGATGTCTACATGCCCTACGTATGTTAACGTAACGCCGCTTTATGAAAAAAAAAGCAGCCGTTACACTTTCCCTCGAGCGAACTATCAATGGTGACCTTGTCTCTGAATTCTACAATAATTTACAACAAGGACCGTAGGGGGGCTTTGACTTCACGACTCGGGTAGCCAAGAGAAATCTTGACTTTTCCTATGATGTCTTGGCTGAGTATATTGGCGGTCGACGATCGCCTAACTTCTATTCTATCTACCCAGAGCTACCTTACCCCTTACTGCCTCCATTTGAGGGCGTCACCCTGATGACATATACGAGCATTTCTTTGGCCATCCTAGACCAGCTGGCCACGATGAGTTAGGGCCTGATTTTCCTACCTTTGCGGCCCTTCGTCTTTCTCCTATTGATTATATTCTTTTTAAGATAATCACCAACTGCATTCTGCCGATCACCTCTAAACCCCTGACTGAGATTCGTCCATATCACTGTTTGATGCTCTATGGCATGCATCGCCATTTGGATTTTGACATTATGGAGTGCATCTTTTAGTCTATCATATCTTATAGAGAGCTCAGCCTCCGCACTATCTACATGCCTTTCGGTCACGTCATTACTGACAGGCTTCAGTCAGTCGGTGTTGATGTGACCAAGGGCAGGACAGTGCCCATGGTTCGACAGGATTACCGACCGAGCAGACGCGCATTTGCCAAATCTGGCATCGTTGTTGGGCCTGACGATCAAAGTCTTATATGGAAGGACGGGCGAGGTCTAGGCGAGCTTCCTTGGGGCGCACATGTTTAGGTACCAGCAGCTCCGGCTGCACATCAGGAGGCGCTCGCCGCAGCAGCTGCCTATGAGTACGAGCCAGATCCCGACATCCTCTGGCAGGTTTCGGAGCTAGAGCTGACGATGCAGCATGAGTTTCATATCTCCGAGCTCTGGTGACAGGAGGTCCGGTCTGAGTTTAGGTCTTTCGATCGCAGACTCCTCGCAATAGAGTCCGATGTCTCTGGGTTCCGCTCCTAGCAGCAGACATGGTACGAGGAGTGGCGCCAGCATACGTTTCCGGGAGCTGCGCCCTCCAGCAGTACTGCACCTGTAACGCCCGCTCTTATATCTACTCTCGGGGCGGGGTCACGTACTATCATTCGTATAAATTTTTTTTTCTTAAAGTACTAATAACAAAGTACTAAGCATGCTTGTTCAAAACTAACCTATAACATGATAGGTTCAACTCATAATATAATCAAGTATATGAGTAATCCAAGTGTAACATTCATTACTAAAGAAATGTTAACATAAGCATAATATTGTAGATATGAAGATCTTTATTTCCCGAGCCACCACCCCACACATCTTCAGCCCTCCTGCCTCTTCCTTTAGTTTAAGTGTCTCTTACCCTTATCTGCAGCATAAGACAACATATAAACTAGTAAGCACAAATGCTTAGTAAGATCCTGTCCTACTCGCAAAATCCATATCATAGAAAGATAAGAGAATAAATCACATTCAAGCATGGTAAGTGTTTAAGCATGTTAAACATCTAAGCATATTAACTTCATAGGAAGGTTTCTTTGAAAACATATAAACATAATACTTGAACATAGCATAATCATTAGGGCCCGGCTTGTACTTCATGTTTTGCGCGCGCCCCTAAATAGGAACGAGGTAGCTAATCCCGAACCACTAGGGTTTACTAGGCCTTCTCAAAAGTCCTTCAGCCTAGTATCATAATCATTTGATTCGCTTTAAGAGTCTATAGTACAAGCCATTACAAAATAAAATAATTATCATGTTCTTTATTTTCATAAAGTATGCTCTTAGTCCCAACCTTCTAGGGAAGCATTCTTTAGGCCCTAAGCCTTCTTCGTTCATGCCCTACAAGGGCTCATTCTTATGCATATGAATGCATCCATAATCATGATAACTAGCCTAGTATAAAGCATGCATTTCATAAGGGTGCCCCATGGGCTATAATGCATGCTCATACATAGATCTCCATAATCATGATAACTAGCCTAGTATAAAGCATGCATTTCATAAGGGTGCCCTATGGGCTATAATGCATGCTCATACATAGATCATAATTCAACCCCTTAAACATATCTTATATATGACAAGGTTGATCACATAAATCATATTCATATCATAGGAAGTGGTAGCATGCTTCATGGTTTAATCGAATGATTCTTAGCCCTAAACTAAGGTTTGGGCTGAATGTCCTAGGGTAGGGGTAGATTAGGTTTTTGACATCAAAACATCCCCTACAAGCATCACATATATATATATATATATATCATATATCATACTATAGCATGCACCATGGGAGAAAATCAAGCAACCCTAACCCTAATCTAGGGTTGGCCGAAAGTCATCACTAGGGAAGTCCAAGTTTTTCCAATCAAGCATTCCATTTGTTCATCACATGCATTCACATATCATCTCCCTAACATAATCATATCACATAGGATAATTTAACCTTTATAAACCTAATATTTCATGCTTGGCCGAATATCACATGCTAGGGACATTTAGTTTCCAAATCAATATTCCATTTAAACATTACTTGCATATACATATCATCATCCCAAACATAAGCATATCTCCTAGGGTACATCTCATACAATCATCACATATATAGGCATATGATCTTACTAAACACAATCATAATCTCATAGGGTAAGTTGTCCTTCACAACCTCATGTTTCATGCCTTGGCCAAATGTTACATGCTAAGGAATCCAATCAAACATTTCCTTTGAATATCACATGCATATACATCTCATATCATTTTACATAAGCATATCACATTAAATAATTTAACCTTCACAAACCCTAAGGTTTCATGCCTTGGCCGAATGGTGTAGGGTAGGGAAACTAGGGTTTTGAAATTAAACATTCACACAAGCATTTATTCAAACACCTTGTCTACACTACTAGGCATAGATTCATCATAGGCAAATCAAGCATCCCTAAACCCTAATCTTCCTAGGTTGGCCGAATGATGTAAGGGTAGGGTAGGCTAGGTATTTGACATCCAATCTTCACACAAACATTTATTCAAACACCTTACCTACACTACTAAACATGGACACATCATAGGATAGCAAACAACCCAAAAAGCCTAACCTTTCTCCTCTTGGCCGAAAGTTGTAGGGTGGCTAACCCTACTTTTTGTTATCACAACATGATGGGAAGTCATCATACATATGTACCCTAAGTCCCAAGGGTCTCCTCATGCATCAAAAAGTAGTCAAGGCCTCCCCTTAAGGGGGTGGCCGATACTCACCTAAAGGGAAGACTCCCTTTTTCCAAAAGCAAAACACAAAGAAAACATACATTAACCATTACACTGCAGGCGAGGGGATACTTACATCCTTTCGCTTGAATTTCGCCTTCCCTAGATCCTTAGGGTACCCTTGGTTGAAGGAGAAGTGGAGGTTCCTTTCGCCAAAACTCCTCTAGAACTTCTTGGCCCTAGTGGAGGGCAAGACCCTTTAGATAGTCTCCTTCCTTCCACTTCCCTAGGGTTAGAAACCCTAGGTTGTATTTTTCGAAAACACAAGGGAGAGGGACAATGAAGTTTCGGTGGGGAAGAGAAAAGGAAGAAGAAGAGGAAGTTACTCACACCTCTTCCCTCTCTTATTTATACTTTTCTCATGAAAAGACATGTCTCTTCACTATTACACGCTTAACAAGCATGTTTCTTATTCTCTCAACAAGAAACAATGCTTGGTGTAGTGGTTAAGACATGGAGAGTGCAACTAGGAGGTTCAAGGTTCAATCCTTGCTTCCTCCCTTCTACTTCTTTTTTTTATCACAATTTGCACTAATCCATATCAAAGCCCTTTAAGCCAAGCCTATCATGAAATTTCATAATATTAATAATATTTCATGAATTCATAATATTTCATAATATTCCATAAATATTATTTCATAATATTTTTAATATTTCATATTCATGAATCTATAATATTTCATGAATCCCATAATATTTCATATTCATGAATTCATAATATTTTCTAATATCCATGATACTGTTTCTTGAATTTCATAATATTTCATATTCATGAATTCATAATATTTCTTAATATTCCATAAATATTATTTCATAATATTTTTAATATTTCATATTCATGAATCTATAATATTTCATGAATCCCATAATATTTCATATTCATGAATTCATAATATTTTCTAATAATTTTTCCTGAATTCATAACATTATTTACATAATATTTTTATAATAATTTTCCATGAATCCAAAATATTATTCACATAATATTTCATAATGAATTCACAATATTATTCACATAATATTTCATAATGAATTCACAATATTATTCATGGTGAAATTTTGGGGTGTTACAATCCTACACATCTTATAAAAAAGTTCGTCCCGAACTTTAAATAATTCCCAGGTACTCAAATTGTAAAAATTGGGGTGTTACAGCACCAGGGTCCTTCATACCTGACGATGACACGACTGATGACCCCATGCAGGCCGATGACCCCCCGTCGACGATTGATTTGATTATGCTTTGATCTTCTCTATGCTCTCCTGCTTTGCTGTATCTGACTATTTGACGGGTTATGACTGTTATTACTTGGTGATGTCTTTGACTATACTTTGATGCATTGCTATGCATCTGACTATTTGTCTGTTTTGGATTTATGTTGTTCTTGACTATGCTTTGATGCAGTGTTCTGCATCTGACTATATGACTATTTTCATGTATGACTTGCTACTCCATGCTTATTACTAGTTCTTGTTTTATTCCTATTCCGTGTTCATATGATGCATATGATTGGTTTATCTTGCATTACATTTATCATATGTGTTCATATACCCTCAAAATTAAATCATATCTTTGTTGTTTTGGGAGAACCCCTAGGTTTGAGGGGGAGTATGTTTAAACTTAACAACGGTTTACACCCTTTTCGGTGTTTGACAAAGGGGGAGAGTGTGGTTAGTTAAGTTTAGGACTACTACGAGTTTAACTGTTGTAGGGGGAGGATCCTGATTCTCCTACGATTTTGAAATTTGAGACAATTGAATTTAAATTCCTAAACTTAAAATCGAGTTGTCAAACAACAAAAAGAGGGAGATCGTTGATGCAGTCTGACCCTGACTGTTATTTTGGTGTTGACACCGATTTTAGTTTAGGATAATGAGATGATTGGGATTAAGTCCTGGTCAGTGACTAGTCACACCTAGTGGGACTAGGGGGAGTGGAAAAGACCTAGTGGGACTAGGCATACCTAGTCAGACTAGGTGGAAACCCTGGCTTGGGAAGCCAGGTCCTAGCTTGGGAAGCCAGGTCCTAGCTTGAGAAGCTAGGTTGGATGCAGGTCCTAGCTTGAGAAGCTAGGTTGGATGAAATCCCAGCTTGGGAAGCCAAGTCCTAGCTTGAGAAACTAGGTTGGACGAAATCCCGGCTTGGGAAGCCAGGTCCTAGCTTGAGAAGCTAGGTTGGCTGAAATCCTGGCTTGGGAAGCAAGGTCCTAGCTTGAGAAGCAAGGTTGGATGAAATCCTGGCTTGGGAAGCCAGGTCCTAGCTTGAGAAGCTAGGTTGGATGAAATCCTGGCTTGGGAAGCCAGGTCCTAGCTTGAGAAGCAAGGTTGGATGAAATCCTGGCTTGGGAAGCCAGGTCCTAGCTTGAGAAGCAAGGTTGGATGAAATCCTGGCTTGGGAAGCCAGGTCCTAGCTTGAGAAGCTAGGTTGGATGAAACCCTAGCTTGGGAAGCCAGGTCCTAGCTTGGGTAGCTAGGTTGACTGAAATCCTGATGAGTGAAGCCAGGTCCTAGCTTGGGAAGCTAGGTTGGATGAAGTCCCGGTGAGTGAAACTGGGCATGGAGTCTTGGTCTGGGGGACTGAGAACGAGTCATAGAAGGATGGGAGCCCGTTCTCTTGACTTAGAATGGATTTGGCCTTGCCTAGATCGGTCTGGTGACCGATCATGGAAGTTGGCACGGAGTTCCTTCGTGGATCGGTCTGGTGACTGATCCAGTGATGTCTGATCGGTCTGGTGACCGATCAGGGAGCATACAGAGACTTTGGAAGTGTTCTGTTCGGCTCCTGATCGGTCTGGTGACCGATCAGGGAGACTATTCAGATCGTTCTGGTGAATGATCAATTGTCGCGAGCTTCTCACTATAACCGATCAGGTTAGAGCCTGATCAGTCAGGAGGTGCTCTGATCAGTCCCCAGACCAATCAGGCCACATCCTGATCGGTCCGGTGACCGATCAGTAGGCTTGGGCTGTGAATCTGGAAAAACACTCTGCAAAGGGGTGGATCGGTCTGGTGACCGATCCACGACTTGGGATCGGTCTAGTGATCGATCACGAAGAAGTCGCGATTTCGGGTTTCTCACTGGGGACCGATCAGGCTGGAGCCTGATCGGTTTGGACCCATCCTAATCGATCTGGTGACCGATCAGGAGTCACTCTGATCGGTCCGGTGACCGATCAGTAGCTGACAGCTTTAATTCAAAAGCGTTGTCAGAGTTCTGATTGCGTTCTGATTTCCTATTGATACCTATTCAGAGTCTTTTGATATTTGATCCTCTATTGATTTGTTGTGCTAATGACCTGCTATGTGTGCAGATAACTCAGCTTCACTCAAGGAGAGTCAAACGGAGGCTTTTGCTTCATCAGGTTTGGCAGTTTTCCTTCTCAGGTTTCATCGCACGACTGCGCCACTGAGATGCTGACTGGGGCTCAGCTGAGGCATGCTCGGGGAGTCCAGGAGAGGTCAGGGTAGCTGGGAAGTTGCAGTTGAGTAGCTGGGAGCTGCAGAGAGGTGGTTGTGGCCTAGGATCAGTGAGCGGAGACTTAAGAGCTTGTTGGCGAAGAAGTCTCTGCAACTAACCAACGAACAGAAACGATTGAGAAGTTCTTGATCTTGTTACGACATCTCTTTGAGCAAGCCACTGTAAATCTTGAGCAATGATACTTGAGCACTTGGAAGAAACAAGGAGCTTGGCGAGTCCATCAGCAAGAAGACACGAAGAGCAGGGAGTTCTTGCGTGAGATCTATGCTGAGTGGAGCTCGATGAGGAGTTCGCTTGTGTTCTTTCTGTCCTAAGTGCTCTGTAAGCTTCCTTTTGTTTCACTGCGCTTAATTTCTTCATTCTGTTGAAACGCTGTGGAGAGGTTACTCCACCGAGAAGGAGGTTTCATCCGGATTTTCCGTGGCTTGATCTGCCGACGATCAAGGGATCGCCCAACTCACGGGCATGCCAAAGAGTAGGGGCAAGTTATCCCGAACCTTGTAAATCCTCTTTGTTAGCATTTTATGCTAGTGGTTAGTTTAGGGTTTCGTTTGTGCATCTCTCTGTTTTTGTATTGCTTCCGCTGCAACTAACCCTAAGTGCAGAGAACCCTTTAAAAGTGAAAGAAGTTTGTGTCTGGCTACATTCACCCCCCCTCTCTAGCCATCCAAGCACCAACACCTTCCTCCCCATCGGATGGGCTTATTCTGTGGATCACTAGGCCAGACATGATTATAGAAAGTTATTGAAGAGCATGTGATTTTCCCCTTCGGACGACACATAATCAGAAATAATTTTCATAGTATCGTGTAATGGTAAACACTTAGATGCAATTAATAGTATCCTCCCCATCGGAGTCACTGCTATTATTTGTAGGGCCGAAATGAACCAACTATTAATTTTATTTGTCAAAAAGTTAGGTTGATAAGATAATAAATTAATGGGTAAAACCTCCTTTTACAAATGTAGAATTCGTATACGTCCACACCATCGTGGCATGTGAAATTCTCGGTGTTTTGAGATGTTGGTTGATTTCAAATTTATTGTTTTGAGGAATCAATATGTTTTGAAATCTAAAGTTGTGATTGTTGTGATTCTCAGGTATTTTCAAAATGGCCTTTAACCCACTAGCTACAATACTTAAGGAAAACAAACTTACTGGCCTTAATTATATAGATTGGAAAAAAAACTTGGGCATTGTCCTAACTGCTGAGGAGTACAAATATGTACTCTTTGAGGAATGTCCTGAAAAGCCTAGCGAGAATTCTGGTGAAGAGGAGAGGGAGCATTATAAGAAGTGGGTCAAAGCAGATGAGATGGCGCGGTGCTACATTTTGGCTTCTATGTCAAATGTATTGCAAAATCAACATCAGGCCATGCCGATTGCTTATGACATGATGATAAACCTCAAGGAACTCTTCGGACACCATAATCGGACCGCTAGACAAGTTATGATGAGGAACTTGATGATGACTACCATGGTGAAGGGGACACCCGTGAGGAATCATGTCCTTAAGATGATGGCTCATTTGGCCATCATCTGAATGAGATTGAGGTCCTTGGAGCAGAGATGATGGGGAAACCCAGGTTGATATCATTCTCCAGTCTTTGCCTAGGAGTTTTGAGTAGTTTCCGCCTTAACTACAATATGAACAAACGCACACATACATTGGGGGAACTTCTAGCAGAACTCCAGGCAGCAGAGGGGCTTTTTCGTCAGAGTTCTCAGGCCTTGGTTACTCAGAGAGTTTCAACTTCTATGCCGAAAGGCAAAAAGAAGAAGAAACATAGTGGGGCCAAGAAGGCAGTAGGATCTTAGGCACCTCAGACTAGTGTGAAGAAGCCGAGAGGCAAGTGTTTCACGTGCAAGCAAACAGGACACTGGAAGGTGAACTGTCTCCGTCGTCAAGACAAAGGGGTTCTAGGAAACCCAACGACTAGCTGAAGGAGAGATTACTGTCTACATGGGAAATGCTACGGAGGTAGCGGCAATTACATTGGGAGACGTTTATTTATCTTTTGAGAGAAATAAAGTCTTGGTTTTAAAAGATTGCCTTTATGTACCTTCTTTTAGAAAGAACCTTGTTTTGGTTTCTAAAATAATAAAGGATGGATATTCTATTACTTTTAATAACCATGTTGTTATAAAAAGAAATAGAGAAATTATCTGTCCAGGTAAATTGGTTGGCGATTTGTATACTTTAGAACCAAAAACTCCCTCTATGCAAATAGAAGCTAATAACTCATCATCTAACCAAAATAAGAGAAAGGAACCTTCTAAGATGAACCAAACATATATTTAGTATCTAAGGTTTGGTCATATTAACCTTAGTAGGATTCAGAGGTTGATAGTCGATAGGCTCTTGAGTTCATTGGTGGTGGAAGACTTACCAACCTACGAATCTTGCTTGGAAGGTAAGATGACTAAGAGGCCTTTCAAGGCCAAGCGGTATAGGGCCAAAGATATGTTCGAACTGGTTCATTCTGATTTATGTGGTCCTATGTCTATCTAGGCTAGAGGTGGCTTTGAATACTTCATCTCTTTTATAGACAATTATTCAAGGTATGGGTACATTTACCCGATGCGCCGCAAGTCTGAATATTTTGATAAGTTTAAAGAATTCAAGGCTGATGTGAAGAAACATCGAGGTAAAAGTATCAAGACACTATGATCAGTTCATGGTGGCGAATACCTCTTGAGAGAGTTTAGGACTTACTTATCAGAGGCTGGGATTCAATCCCAATTGTCTGCACCTGGTACGCCCCAACAGAATGGTGTAGCAGAAAGAAGGAATAGGACTCTTATGGAGATGGTTAGGTCAATGATGAGCTACTCTGAGTTGTCGGATTCGTTCTGTGGTTATGCTCTAGAAACAACAGCGTACATATTGAACTTGGTACCATCTAAGTCAGTACCTTTTACTCCCATAGAATTGTGGCCTAGTCTAGGACATTCGGATTTGGGGTAGTCCAGCACATGTGCTGAAGGGAGATACTGATAAGTTGGAATCTCGTACAGAAGTGCGCTTGTTCGTAGGCTATCCTAGAGGGACGAAAGGTGGTATGTTCTATAGTCCTACGGATTAAAAGGTAATCATTAGCACGAATGCCAGATTCTTAGAGGAAGACTATGTGATGAACCATAAGCTCATGAGTAGACTTGTTCTTGAGGAATTTAGAGGGGACGTTCCGACCTTAGTACCAACTATACAAGAGGATATACACAAGTCACTGCACCGTGTGCCACAGAAGATACACAAGTGGTACCTCGTCGTAGTGGGAGGGTTGTTAGACAACCTGAAAGATTCATATTCTTGGGAGAGTCTTTGGACTTAGTCCCTGGCGAACATGAACCGGATCCCTGGACCTATGACGAGGCACTCCAAGATAAAGATGTAGATTCTTGGCAATGGGCAATGAATTCTGAGATAGAATCTATGGATTCTAATCACGTCTGGGAGCTAGTAGAACCACCCAATGGTGTAAAAGTCATTGGATGCAAGTGGATCTACAAGAGAAAGAGAGAATTAGAAGGGAAGGTTGAGACCTTCAAAGCTAGGCTTGTTGCGAAAGGGTATACTCAGAAAGAGGGTATCGATTATGAGGAGACCTTTTCGCCGGTAGCCATGTTTAAGTCTATCCGGATTCTCTTATCTATTGTCGCTCATATGGTTAATGTGATATGGCAGATGGATGTCAAGACAGCTTTCCTTAACAGAAGTCTTAAGGAGACCATCTATATGAAGCAACCAGAGGGATTCATTGTGAAGGGCAAAGAACATCTTATGTGCAAGCTTAATCGGTCTATTTATGGATTGAAGCAAGCTTCAAAATATTTGAACATCCGCTTTGATGAGGTAATCCAATCATATGGATTTATTCAAAGTCCGGATGAGTCACGTGTATATAAGAGATGTGACGGAAACGTAGTGGTTTTTCTTGTACTATACGTAGAAGACATTTTACTCATTGGCAACAATGTCAAAGTGTTGTTAGATGTAAGGGTATGGTTGTCCAAACAGTTCGATATGAAGAACTTGGGAGAAGCAGGGCACAACCTTGGGATCAAGGTTATAAGGGATCACCAGAAAAGGATGTTATGCTTATCCCAAGCTTCATACATAGACACTGTCCTAGCTCATTTTAGCATAGACACTGTTCTACCTTTCAGGCATGGAGTCCCTTTATCTAAGGAGATGTTGCCTAAAACATCAAAGGAGATAGAGGAAATGCAAGCAGTTCCTTATGCATCGACTGTAGGAAGCCTCATGTATGCTATGTTGTGTACAAGACCGAATATCTGCTTTGTCGTGGGCATGGTTAGCAGATATCAGAGTAACCCTAGACAGGGACATTGGACTACGATAAAGCATATACTGAAGTACCTGAGAAGGACTAGGGATTATATGCTGGTTTATCGGGCAGACCAATTACTCCATATGGGTTATACGGATTCAAACTTCCTATTAGATAGGGACAAAAGTAAGTCTATCTTGGGGTTTGTGTTTACTTTAGGAGGTGGAGTCATAGTATGGAGGAGTATCAAGTAGAAATGCGTGGCGGACTCCACCATGGAAGCTGAGTATGTGGCAGCCTCAGAGGCAACCAAGGAAGCTGTATGGCTCAGGAACTTCATAATAGACTTGGATGTGATTCCTGATTTGCCCAGATCTAACATAATTTATTGTGATAACAGTGGTGCAGTTGCAAACTCGAAGGAACCACGAGCCCATAAGGCGAGTAAACACATAGAGCGCAAGTACCACCTGATACGAGAAATCGTAAAGCGAGGAGAAGTAGCTATCGCCAAGATTGCATCGGAGGACAACCTGGCGGATCCTTTCACTAAGGTCCTTCCGACGAGAGCATTTGATAGGCATGTGGAGGATATGGGAGTCAAATGTATGGCACTGGGAGGACAGCAGAGTCTTTGAGTATAAGTGAAAGATTGTTAGGATGTATACTAAAAGCATTGCCTTTTCTGTATGAACATCTACATTTTGAAAGAGAATCACAACATCATTGTTGCATGCTTATATTAGTATGTGCAAACTGTCTGATGCTTTGCATTGTAGATAACATGGTTTGTGGTGACATACAGAAGATCATGTTATTAGTCCCTTGCAGAGTATTAGTAGAGGCTCACAACCGAGATGGAGTTGGACAAACCATTGGGATGGTTGTAGTGTAATTAGGTGTGGTTTATCTTGACCATAGAATTACACTAGTGCACTTCGTGTCCATTGAGCAAGACCAACATAGAGGTGATCAAATTTATACTAACTTTATAATTGGATCAGACCTCGGTTTAATATGGAGTACATGCTCTGAATCCCAATATAATAACGGGAACATGTACTTAGTAGTTATTTCTTTGATTTACTAATGGGCGAGATTTATTCTGTTAAATCGATAGGCCCGGTAAGTTGGGAAATAATATTATTTACATGATGTGTCATTGATTATAGACGGAATCCGTGTCCTGGTGAGTCGGTATGATGATGCCCTCTTGATGAGCTCATAAGGTTCATCATGTTAAATCCTGCTGGTGGACTTGGTCCAACTTGATGATAAGGATGAGTGGTACTAATCAAGGAGTTAGAGGTTGATTAATTAAAATTGTCAGTAATTTAAATTAATCAATGAGTATTCGATATCTTAAACACGGGGAGAAATTATACTCATAATAGGTGGAGCTCATATGTAAATATGGGGGTTGGTGAGGTAGTTCAATGGAGAACCTTTAGTGGAATAGTTCTTCATTAATGGATCGGGTTGGGATCCATTAGCAGGCCAAGACCCAACTTCTCCTCATGGTCCCTATTGTAGCCCTATAAATACCCCATGGTATCATGAATCCAAGGCATCCAATTAATCATCAAACCCTTGGGTTTTCTCTCTTCTCTCTTACTCTTTTTTTCTCTCCTAGTGTAACGCCCGTAAAATCCTCTCAATATTTTTCTTTAAAATATTGATCATGCCTATTCGAATTCTTGAGTAACATATGAATACTAGCATAAACCGTAGCAAGACCTCTTATATAAATTAAAAAGCTAAGTACTAATGGGCCTTATATGGGCTCTTCTAGTACCATGACTATTAGTGGACCTTAGTTAGAATTTTGACATGGATAGAGATGAATTCCAAGTAGGAATATTAGCATAACTCTTGATGGGCCTCATGTGGGCCTTGCCAAAAATAAGAGTAAAAGTAATAAAAAGAAGTGCATGCACCAAGGATTGAACCTTGGACCTAGAGCCTCATCATGCATGTACTAACCAATTCACCTAGCAAGGGAGTGCTAGTGGGAAAGGAAAAGGATTGTTGTTAAAGGCTAAAAGGAAGTGAAGAGTCACCATGAGAGGAGGCACTATGCCCCATCACTTGCCCTTCATTTAGTATAAAAGAAGTAGATGAGAAGGGAAGAGACATTGGAGTTACTTTTCTTATTTTCTTCTTCCACCAAGGCTCTTCCTCTTCTCTTCTTCCTCCTCCTTGCTTCTTCTTGCCGTGAGCCACAAGGGGCTTTTCCCTTGGAAAAACTTCACAAGGGGACTCCATCTTGAGGATCCAAGGCTTCCTACAAGGCTACAAGGGCTAGGGAGAGTTCTAGTGTCAAGAAGGTTTTCTTGTGTTTCTCTATTCAAGGTTTATAACCAAGATCAAGAAAGGTAAGACTCCCTCACCTGTGGTATAATAGTTTATGTTGTTTATCATGATTTAAGATGTTGTTTGGGATTTATATTGAGAAAACAATGGATTAGGGCTTCTAGGATTTTCGGCCAAAGCATGTTTTTGGGTCTAAGATGATGTTAAAACCCCACTTATGTTTCCTAATGTTTTCTCATGATAAGTAAAGTATAAATTATGATTTGGGGAAATTTTGTAGCACCCTAAGACCCTCTAGGGTTTCGGCCACCATCAACATTTCATGTTTAGGATTAGATCTAACCCTCCAAGCATGTTATTATGTTTCCCTATGATATAATGGATATTAATTGTGAATGATAGGAATTTTTCCATGTACTTGTGACCCTCTAGGGTTTCGGCCAAGATCAAGTTGTATGGCTAGGACTTAGGGTTAGCCCCAATCATGGGTTCTAATGGCTTCCTATGCATTGTATGTATGGGGTTGGATGTAAATTGTGAATGATATGAATTTTTCCATGTACTTGTGACCCTCTAGGGTTTCGGCCAAGGTCAAGTTGTAGGGCTAGGACTTAGGGTTAGCTCCAATTATGGGGTCTAAAAGCTTTCTATGACATTGTATGTAATGTATGGGTTTTCCTTTACTTATGGTACCTCACATGTTGCTTGAATAATGGGATCTCGTTTTATTCAACTTTTGGCCAAGCACCTAAACTAGGGTTTGGGTTGGGTTAAGATTTCAGGGATACTTGTTTATGGTTTACTATGATGTATGTATATGTTTAAGCATGTTGTATGAATTTTATGTTACCTAAAACCCTAACTTTATGTGCTATATATCGGGACTTTGTATACTTAGGTTATGTGCTATGTTTATTCATGAATGTTTTAAACCATATACCATGAACACATATATTGTGAAGTAGGCCTCATGTTTGTATAGAATGATGCATGTATGATGTTAAATGCTTATGAAGGTCTATGCATGTTCTATGTTGAATACCATGAACCTAGGTAGTATGTATTATGCTCATATAGATCCTACCCATGCATGCTTTATGATAGATACTATGATTATATATGCTAGGTGATATGTACCATGTATGTAATGCATGCTTACCTTATGTACCATGACCATGCAAGCTTTATGAACTAAGATGATGTTTATACCTTAAGGCATAATTATGTATGTATGTCATGTCTTATGAATGAAGATGATGAATGAAGATAATGTTTATGCCTTTAAGGCATAAAGATGTTATGCATTAAGTATGAATGATGAAATGCCAAGTATGCTTTATTGCATGCTTCATGTAACAAGATTATGTTTATGTCTTTAAGTATGCTATGTATGTTCTATGAATGATGAAGCATGTGAAGTTATTTTACTTTATGAATGGGCTTGTACGGGACCGAAGTAAGGGTCCAAGGGATGGGCACCTTAAGAACGCCTCGGTTCTGGACTACCGTAGCTGTCCACGGTTCTGGGACTACCGTAGCTGTCCAACAGGGATGGGCACCTTAAGAACGCCTCGGTTCTGGAACTACCGTAGCTGTTCCTACCCTAGTAGGTCGAGACTAGCTACCTCGCATTTACTTAGGGATGCGCGCATATGATGTATGTATGTGGTACAAGCCGGGGACCCCCATGATGTTATGATTATGTTTAAGTATTTATAATTATGGTTTTCAAATAATCATCCTTATGTTATATGCATTTGACTCATGCATCCATTCATGTTATACATCTACTCCATGTTAAGTATTTCATATGTTTATGTTTATGTCAAGTATTTCATATGTTATGTTTATGTCAAGAAGCATGCTATGTTAAGTATTTCATATGTTTATGTTTATGTCAAGAACCATGCCATGTTAAGTATTTTGTATGCCTATGTTTTGTATCAAGAACTTCTATATGTTAAGAATGTTATAAGTTTATGTTATGCGATGTATGGTTTTAGTGAATAGGAAAGGGTCTTACTAAGCTTATGTGCTTATAGTTTTACTTTCTTATACCGCAGATCAAGCAAGAGGATATTAAGGGAAGCAGCAAGAAGGGCAAGAGTGTGTGTGTGGCAGTGACATGGCAAAAGAAAAAGAAAAAGCTTTTAATATTTATACTTTGTCACATGTCCTATATTTTACATTGTCCTCTTAAGTCTCATGCTATACTTATGATGGTTTTGTCTAAAAATACACTTGCTACTTATGTTGCTTATGGATGACTATGTGACTTTTATATCATGATGCTATGTATGATGTTAATATGCTAAGTTACCATGTCACCATGTTTAAGAATGATAGTTAAGGCATGTATACATGATTCAAGTATTAGTTTCATGGGTTAAACGCATATGTATAAAGTTTAAATTATTCTGCTGCATTAAGATATTCATATGCGTATATGTATGTTAGCGTAACGCCGCCTTCCGCCTATACCGTAAGGTCGGGAAAAAGGCGGGCGTTACACCTAGGGCTAGTGTGTGCCGGCGAGTAGAAGGGAAGGTGGTGGCTGATTTGAAGCTAGGAAAGAGGAGATTCTGATCATCACTTGTGCTTCTTCTCTCCACCGATCTCTTCTCATCACCGTAGTAGTGATTAGCGCCGCACACAAGCAAGGGAAGAGGAGAAGAACTGGCGGCAAGGAAGGTGCTTACTTGCGGCACTACAAGCTAGGGATGAGGGAACCGGCTAGTTTTGAGGCAAGAAAGGATCTTTCCTTTCTTCTTTTCTTCTTCATCTTCTTCCACAGCTTCCTCTCCGGTGCTTCCTTGTGGCCGGCGGGATTTGGAGTCCTTGGAAGGTTGGCGGCGCAAGGAGGAGAGGAAGAAGAGTGGCCGGCGGCAAGCCCTTGGCTAGGGTTTTGGTTGGCGCATGAAGAAGTAGTTGATTGGAAGGCCTTGGAGATTTCGGTTCATGGTAGATCATCGGCCATACGAATTCCAAGAGGGGAGGGTCATACGATAGAAGATTGTAAGGTAACGAGAGGTATAATTTCTCTCCTTGGCTCCTTCATTTTCTATCATTTTATGAGGATGATAATTAATTATCTTTGTGATTAATTTTTGCTTTATTAATTGTATGATAATTAATTATCTTGGACCTCGATAATAAACACAAAAACTGGCGATCTGCTTGTCGTCTTTTCCGTGACTAATTGGTTAGGCAAGTTTCAAGGCTTGAACTTCGAGTTTGGCTAAGTTGTAACTCGAATCAATTAGTTCGATGACGAGATGGTCGTTTGGGAGATAGGTCTCCATTCGGTTTAATTTTTAATCCGTGGACATGGAGAGGTCTCTCATGGACGACCAAGTATTCGCTTAGGAAATCCGCCAAGCTATCCAACACGGACTAGTGTGGTGATAAAGAAGCTGCGTCCCAGTGGGTCTTTGCACCCGTTACTGCTCCTTTGACAGTTATGCTAGGTCCTAGGATTGTAGAATTTGCCCCGGGTCCTAAGGAAATCCCTTTTTGGTTTTATCTTTCCCAAAAGGCTTCTACAGCTTTCGAGATACCACAATGATACCTACCCATCCTTTATAAAGGTGCATGGTGCTCTTTGATGGCGACAAGGTCCTTTCGCGAATGCTCCATCGCCACGTGCCCCAACTGCTCTCTTCATGACCTCTTATTGACGTGCATCGCTGTAGCCGACTCCCATCTGTTGTAGCCGGCTCCCGTCAGATGACTGTTCCCTAGCATTGCCCCCATTGCACTCATGCAGGCGGCTTCCTCTGTACAAGAAGGGAAGGAAAAGACATTCAGCCAACTTCTGGCTTCATCGCTGGGTGCACCTCGTCTTCATCTTCTTCGCTAAGGACTCCTTTTAACGTAAGTCATTCGCCTCCTTCTCGTCCTTTCCCTTAGAAACCATGGAAGGTTATCAGGCGGAGTGGTACGAGTCCGCCTCTTCGAAAGTGAGGTCGGAGGCTATGCAGGCGGCCATTGAGGCCTACGGCATCCCGGCTGAGATGGCGTTGGTGATCCCTAAGGTAGACCAGATGCAAGTGGAGCCCCCCGTAGTCTTTTTTACCTTCTTCTTGGGACAAGTAGAGTCAGGGCTTTGCTTCCCCATTCCCCCTTTCTTCATGAACGTGGCCTCCTATTTCGATATCCCCCTCCATCAGATGGCTCCCAATGCCTTTGCTCAGATAGGGGGTGTATATTATCTTCAAGCACTTCGACCTCCCCCGGACTCCTCATCTCTTTCGTTCCATCTTCATTCCGATCGGCTCACGAGGGGTCTTTAGCTTTTCAGCGCGTCCGAGCCATAGGTTCTTAGGAGGGTTCCCTTCTTCACACAAGGGGTGGAAGGAGAGGTTCTTCTTCATCCAACTGCCTGTGCGGCCCTTCAATCCTCTCCGCTGGACAGAGGCTCTACCAACTCCTCCCTCTCTAGGGGAGTTTTTCCAGAGTCCCGCTTACCAGCGCACTAGGAACGTACTCTTTGCATGGAGTTTAGTGGCCCAGGTCTAGTGCAGAGTGAGGAGCTCATGTACCGGGCGGTCCTTAGCCCCAAAGTGACCCGGATCAACCCCAGCCTCAGTATCTTCGTCTTTTCTATCAATGCCCGTTAGTTCTAACTGATGTTTCCTTGTCTGGCTATTACAGAGGAAGTCATGTTCCCCAGGGCGATGCACCGATATCAAGTGGGAGGAGTCCAACACGGAGGCACTGGCTCCTCCCCCTGCAGCTCCCATGCACCCTCTGTGCCTGCCGAGTCCTCGGAGGGGACCGTCGAATCGTCCTGTGGGTCTGCTTCGCCAGGAAGGCCAGAGGCTACTACCGCGCCCCCGCAATTCACGAACCAAGGGACTTTCAGTCCATCGGTTAACCCTGGCCAGACATCCCTTCAGAGGGTGACTCGCCCCTAGCTACTGTCCATTAGGAGGAGGCCAACGAGGGGTCCTCGCCTCCTACTACCCCCTCAACAGTCCAATTCGTCGGTCGACAGAAGAGGCAGATTCCGGAAGGCTCGAGTCTCAGATGGAAAAGGTTGCACTCCGGTGGCCCCTACCCTCTGTCCCTAAGAAGGTTGTTTCTCCTTCCGATGGTGGGGGATCCGTTCCCCTATCTTCCCCGGTTCCGCCGGCCGCTGTTCTAGAGGCAGGTAGTGATGACCGCCCAACAGGTGTCACGAATGAGTCTCAAATTTAGATATTTATAAGCTGAAAACCCTTGGCTAACAAAATTACAGTGTAGTATAGGGGCCTCAGGTCGTATTTTTCCAAGGACAAGTCAAGTGAGTTTAATTCAAGCTTGAAGTTTTTGTCGTCAAATATTTTTGGGTTTTCAGATTCGAATGGGGGTTTGTGTTGCAAATAGGAATGAAATAGCAGTAAAAAAATGAACTTAGCTAAGCAAGGTATGCCTTAGGGAGTTGAAAGAATCACACTTAACCTATTTAACACTATTATAAGAAACTAGCTTAACACTAATTGAGAACTAACACATCAACTTGATACTATGGAATTAAAAATGCACAAGCTGATAAAAAGAGCAGTGAAGCTTGAAATAAGAAACCAAATTGTAGAAATTGTATTCGGAACAAGTCTTACTAACGAAAACAAAATTTAAAGAAACTATGACCTTCCAAATCGGTCGACAGTCCGATCAGATGCAAGCCTGATCGATCGACAGACCGATCGGATGATGTCTGGATCGGTCAAACAGACTGATCAGTGTCTGAAAATGAGCTGATACAAAGCAAAACAATTACAGAAACGAGTTCAAAATTGAAATCAAAACTTCAGATCAAGTTCTTCACTGAGAATTCCCCCTTGTCGTCACACAAGAGTTGAGCTAAAGACCCCAAATAAGAAATCAACTCCAGCGATCCATCTGCAATGAACTTGCTGCACACTGAATTCCTCTCCCAATCTCTTCCTTCCTCCTTGGTAGACTGGATTGCGAATCAGCTCTGAAACCTTTAGAGGCTCTCAGAGAACCCCTCCAATCGCTCTGATGGTTTCGATCAATTGGCAACAACTAACAAATAGAATCTGATCGGAAAAGCAGGACTCCGGCGAAACCCTCAACCGAGATCCTCTCAGCAACAAAACTGGTTTGTAAATCTCACGGTGGATTGCTCCTTTGATTTGGAATCTGGAAAATGAATTGATCTAAAGTGGTCCCCTCAAGAACAGAGAATAAACGATGAACTATCAAAGAACACTCTGAATTCGCGACAACGCGAGCTGGAAGAGGGGAATTCTGTTTTAACTAATCCATTTGAATTTCGACGGCTGTGATCGTTCCGGCCTTATCCGATGTCAGATCTTCTCAAATCTGAACCAAAGTTTCCAGATCTCCATCCGACGGTCAGATCTGCCTCTCCTCAGCTGGGATCAACCGGATCTACAATGGATGGCTCATATCTCTTTGCCCTTTTGAATGGATGCTTGAAACTCCCCCACACTTGATCCGATGGTCAAATGGACTCTGATTTGGTCCAAACTTTCAGATCTTGATCTGGGGTCATGATTAGACATATCCTAAACTCGGATTGATCAGAAGTTCACAGATGGCTCAGATATACTTGCTCCTTGATCGGACGACCCATATTGATCAAATGCTTGATCATCTTGATCCTTTTCCAATTCTGGCTCCACTTGATCCAATCCAATCTAGGTCCATGATCCTTCAAAGCCTACAACATTAGATTCAAATTTTAATGCCAAAATACCTCGAATATAGAAAGAATTGAATTCAAAAGCTAAATTAGACATATATCATGGAACCTAATGTAAATACAAGATTAAGCATATAAAAGTGGATTAAAACATGGATTTGAGAGCCTAAAATGATTAGCAAAATGTTAGTTATCAGGTATCCAGGCCTCCGACTCTCCTTCAATTGACCCTGCCGAGGCTCCTAAAGGTAAGAAAGTATTGCTCACCCAATACCGGATGCAACTCGACCGCCTTCAAAAGAGGCTAGATGCAGCATTGGATGCTTCCATGCAATCTTTCCCCCCAGTGCAGTTGAAAGAGGTTCCTGCCGAGGGACCCTTGTCCGAGGGGACTTCTAGCTCTGAGGAGGGTGATTTCAGCCCCCCTATACTGCCCTCCGGAGCCCCTGTTATCCAGCTAATTCGTCCATGTAGGGGCTTGTTGCCTTCTGAGAGCCGAGCTGACACCTTAAAGTCCCATGAGAGAGCAGCCGTACGAGTATCCGCGGGGCCTCTCACTAGTCTCCGCGAGTCCCTTCTGAAGGTGTGTGTTCCCGGTACATTGGGTACTTTCTTGTATGCTCTACAATTCCTTGGTGCAATGATAGACGGCTAAAGACTACCTGACCGCTAGCCATAGCCTGTACACATGGCCCTAAATTGAAGCCTTGACCCGCCGGGCCCTAAGAGCAGAGACCACAGCTGACCACGAACACCGGGCGGGACTTATGTAGGCCGGGGTCAACAAAGCTCTCCGCGCGAAGGTGGAGCATCAACTGGACACCTTGCTGGCCATGGAGTCCTCTCTGCAAAGTTCTCGACACTGAGAATGTTTGGCATCTGAGAACGCGGTGGCCATTACTAATGACCTGCTCTGGGTGACGCAAGAGTGAAATCAACTTCAAATGAAAGAGAGAAATCTGTCGAGCGATATCCGACTTATAGAGGCCTCGACCGAGAGGTTGAATGCACGCGTTCAGAACTAAGCGTAGTAGCTCGGCCAAAAGGAGTCCGACCTCATGATGGCGACTGATCTCTTGTCAGTCTTCGAGGATGACCTGGCCCAGGATCAATCGGAGGTATGGACTGCGTCAGACAGGCTCAGGGAGGCCCTGGCAGATCAAGATAGAATGTCTGCCGAGATGGAACAGCTGAAGCGCGCCAAGGAGGTTGCTGAGGTTGAGCTGTGCAACGTTCGGGCTGTTGAGACTTCTAGCATTAGAGAGGTTGAGGCAGACTTCAAGGTCATGTTCCTGGAATCGGATGAATTCGACGATATCCTTGCTGGCCAGGTAATGAAGCGCTTGAAGCAAGGCTTCCACGGGGCCATTGACCAGTTGAACAAGGCTCAACTTCTGCCTCCAGATGCAGATCTGAGTTTTATGACTGTTGGCCAAGTTTGGGAGGAGCTCCCTCCCGTGGACCAAGAGTTGTAGGATTATGTGTTTACCCGGGAGCTTAGCCCCGTTGTACCCATTTTGATTATAATGATAACATTTCTTTACCTTACGGTCTTGCACATGCTTTTGCGTTTGGCTCCCTGTGTCATTTGTCTTTGCATCGAGGGATTAGAGAGTAGAAAGATAGAGATTTTTCAGGTTTGAGCCTGGGTACGGATCACCCCAAGCTACCCCCGCAAGCCCAAGTACTAGGCCCGTAATTATTCCCCTGTGGGGCCCTTGTCAACCCTTCTCTCTAGAGAGTGTTGGTGGCCTCCGAATAGTCGTCTCCAAATCCCAAATAATCCATTGAATTGACCCAAAAGGGTTGCAAGTTCCAAGGCACGGTGGAGGCATACAAATCGACGCGACGCTTCAGGATTGGCATCCATTACTGTTAGTGATATGAGAGAAGTGTCCTAAGGCAATCGCCTTATGATTGTAATCATTTATTTTAATAAATGAATATTCACTATTTGAGTATACAAGATTATTTGATTAAGATGTTAAGCTCATTTACTGAATGTTCGCAATACAATTCACAACATGAGAGAATTTGTGATGAATTCACAACTAGTGATTATCTCTACATGTGCAATTGTGAAGTATTGAAATTGTCCCTAGTCGATGAATTGATAAATACGGACACTATCAATTCTGTTGAGACTAGCATGGGTTATTCTCTAATCAGCTGATTCTCACTGGCTGGTGACATTGGGATGTCCGGAGATAAACATGAATGCTAGTTAAGGAAACTAGTTCATTGGAGTGACTGGCTATAAAACTTCATATGGTAGTCTACATATAGATATGTTAGTGAAGTTCTTACTGCAGCTTAAGTGTGATGTTCCTTTGACTTGCGGTGTTCAAGTCATCTTGGTCATGGAGACTTATACTTTGACATCTTAAGCAAGCATCTCCAAGGAGGTGTGGACCCAGGATGATTGGGTATAAGCCGAAGTGCCCGAAGATGTTTGAATAGCCTACAAAGGATTCACCACTCCTTGCGAGGAGATGTATACCCGTGGCCTATCGTCGGATTGTTACTCGAAGCCTCTGGCCAGAGCATGACATGTTCAGAGTATGAATCTCTTAAATACATGAGAGTAATTAAAATCCATAGGACGAGGAAACGTTGCTTGGGCTAGGTGAGACATAGTCAGCCTAGTGGACACTGACTCACATAGACCATGTCCTGAACCAAGTGGATATAAGATGGTGAAGGGAATGGGGCATGATTCATTATAGCTGCTGAAGGGTTTCAGAATGATTTCTGAGGTCAACCGTTGATCTTTCAATTAATTGGGGATCGTGATATACTACTAGGTGCCACTCATGATCGTTCTATAATTAATTAGTTAATTATGGACGGCCAACATAAATTGAAAGCCTATTTGGTCACACGCATAATGAGTAATTCGAAGAATTTAAAACGAGTTGAGAATTGGATTCTCCAATCGAGATAGACTATTTTTGGTATGTCCAAACAATAGTCAAAACTGAATTTATTTCAGACGCATCGGAAGCATAGAATGGCTAAGTCTTTTAAAGACTTAATGGGTGAATTAAATAAGTTTAATTCATTAAGGGATTTGATCCAATTGGGGTTAGATGGGCCGGCCAAGGAAGGGGCCTCCTCTCTTCTTGTCATGGCCGGCCACCACCATAAGAGGATAAGGCTATTTTGGTTTGTTTTATAAAATAGACCAAAGGTTGGTTTATTTTATAAAAGGTTATATAAATTTTATATAAATTTTTTTATAATGAACCATGAGTTGGTTTGTTTAATAAAATTTATATAATGAACCAATGGTTGGTTTGTTTTATAAATTTTATATAATCATGCCAAAAGAAAGAGAGCCTTGATTATGGATTGATTGAGAAATTATTCCATAATCAAAAAGAAGAAGCTTGATAATGAGAGCCTTGATAATGGATTGATTGAGAAATTATTCCATAATCAAGAAGAGGTTTGCTTGGGAATTAAGAAATCTCTCCCTATATAAAGGACCCAAGGGGTGCCATGGAAGATGATCCATCCAAGAATTGCTTGGGCTCTCTCCTCTTCTTCTCTCCCTCTCTCTTGGCCGGCCATAGGCCTTCCTTCTTTCTTCTTGCCGTGAGCACAAGCAGAAGCATCAAGGCGACGAAGTTCTTCCTTGCGACGATCTTCCTCTTCGGCCAACCTTAGTGGTGAGTCTTTCGATTTGATTACTCTCTCGATTTTCATCGTGTTCACGGAGAATCTAGTAGTTCTCGTGAACACGAAACTCGTGGCTTAGCGAAGTCATCCCGACGATACTCGGCATGGATACGAATAGAGGTGGAGCTTTCAAGGGACGCTAACGGTTGGATCTCGTCCCTTCTTCCAAGTTACGCAAGGTAATTCGTAGAGTAATTTTCTTTTCTGCAAAAATTTTATATTACGATTATGTGAACACATTGCATGCTTAGGATATGTGTTAAAATAATTTAGGAAATTATTCATGCTTTTGTTTCCGCTACATGTAATTATGTAACAATTACAATACGTGTCCGCGTCGGCATGCACCCGGTCCTAACAGTGGTATCAGAGCCGGTTAGTGTTCGACATAATCATATAATTATTTTGCGGAAAACTTTGTCATGATCTCAATTTTGGAAAATTTTTCAATTATGGAAAGTTTTCAATTATGGTAAATTTTAGATTTAGGAATTTCAAAGTTTGGAAATCCTCATGAAATTTCGCAAACTTTTGAAATATCTCTGTTTCTGAAATTTTACGATAATTGTGAAAGCTTTCCATTTTTGAAAACTTTCCAATTTTGGAAATTTCTT
The DNA here is from genome assembly GCA_024364735.1 of Boesenbergia rotunda. Lineage (NCBI taxonomy): Eukaryota > Viridiplantae > Streptophyta > Magnoliopsida > Zingiberales > Zingiberaceae > Boesenbergia > Boesenbergia rotunda. The sequence goes on from JAGFNQ010000734.1 coordinate 235,043, forward strand.
AATTTTGAAAATTTCCCAATTTTGAAAATACGTAAGTTTTCTTTGTACCAGAAACTTACAATAATTCTGAAAACCTTTTAATTTTGGAAACTTTCCATTTATGGAAAGCTCGTAATTTTGGGCACTTTCCTTTCATGAAAGTATAGACATTTTATGGAAACATTAATTGACAATTAAATTCAAATTGGTTTTTAAATTATTAACAAAATTTTTACTTTGGGGAGTGCCTCGGGAAGCCACCCAAATTAATGTTAGTTGTTATAATTTAATTTCTTATTTTGAATATGAATTGTTAAAATTGATTTGGGTAGGCCTCGGGGAGCCATCCAAATTATATTATTAACAAGTTCTTTAATTGTCAAGTTTAATTTGGTTATGCCTCGGGGAGCAGGCCAAATTAGATTTACAATAAATTTCTTTTCTTTGGGGAGTGCCTCGGGGAGCCACCCAAAGTAAATAATTTGTTGTAATTAATTATCCATAAATAAAATATATGATCAAATCTTGAAAACTTTTGAGGTGATTCTCAAACAATAATTTCCTTATTTGATTTATGAGGTGATGCTCTTACATTTTGTTGTCTCCAAAATTAATTAGTAAAAATTGTTTCCTATAGAGTTTATTTCCTTAAATAAGATTTTCATGAAAATAATATGTGGTTGAATTAAGGGAATCTGTCTCTTAATTTAATAAGATTTGATTTAGAGAAATCAAAGTCTTAAACATATTATTTCCGAAATTGATTATGATAATTTAGGAAATTGTTTCCCAAAACAATTCCTTGAATAAAGTGTGAAATTAAAATTAGGAAATCCGGTTCCTAATTCAATTAATGAGACTTGATAAATTAAGTCACATACATACTTTATTAAGGAAATCGTTAGAACCCTTATCGAGTAACTCCTGTAATTGTTCTTGAAGCTCTTTTAATTCAGCCGGCGCCATTCGGTAAGGTGCCTTGGAGATCGGGTTAGTACCAGGAATCAATTCGATCTCAAATTCCACTTCTCTATCAGGAGCTAATCCTAGTAATTCATCTGGGAATACTTCTGGATAATCACATACTACCCTAACATCTTCTAGCTTCTGGTCCTTGGTTTGACATACGTCAACCACATGTGCTAGAAATCCAGTGTATCACTTGTCTAACATCTTTGTGCCTTGAGAGTCGATAAAAATTTCCCAGTTCTTTTCCTTGGCTCTCCGATAAATTCAAACATAGAATCTGCCTCAGGTTGGAAGACCACCTTTCGTTTACGGCACTCGACAAAAGCACCGCATTTGCTCAGAAAATCCATTCCCATTATAACATCATAATCCTGCATGCCGAGTACTATCAGATTGTAATAGAGTTCTCTTCCTGCGATTTCGACTGGCACAGCACACAGCACGTGAGTGGATGTCATTATTTCTCCCGAAGGCAGGGTCATCAAGAACTTGCAGTCTAACACTTGTGGAGACATGTCTATCTTCTTAGTGTAGGACGTAGAGATGAACGAGTGCGTTGCCCCAGTATCAAATAATGCAGTAGCATACTGACTGTAAATAAATATCTGACCTGTGACAACCGTCGAAGCATTCGCAGCATCCTCCTTAGTAATAGAGAAAACCCTGGCATCCGCCATAGTTGGTGGGGCCTCCAATCTCTCTTGGCTCATCGGGGTACCTTCCAACTCAGCTTGCATATAATGCAGTTTCGCTGGTGCACCCTGGTACTGAACAAGCTGTTGGGGAGGTGTCTGGTTCTTGGTAGGACAGTAAGAGGCTATGTGTCCTTCCACTCCGCAAATGAAACACCGGTTCGTACCTTTGCGGCATTCCCCGGGATGCATTTTTCCACATGTAGCACACAGGGAAACCTGGACTGTTTATTTGCTGGGCCCCCTTGGGGGTTGTTCCATGGCTGCCGTTTGCCACCCTGGTTTCCCTTCCAATTAGCATTGGTACTCTGAGGTTTCTGACCTCCTGAGTGATAATGAAAGGGAGGAACATCAGGGATAATGAAAGATAAAGAATCGAGAATCCCGGAGTGAACTTGATTCTTACTTTCATTTAATGCCTTCCTTTGCTAATTGATATTGTTCAGGTAATGCTCGGTGAGTAGGGCACTACTAAACAGCTCCTCGGTGGTCTACGGTCTGTTAACTCCGCCGTCCACGTTCAGAGCTATTACGGGCCGCAACATCTTCAACATCAGTCGGACCCTTTAATTCTCAGTACGGACTAGCTCAGGGCATAAACGAGCCAATTGGTTAAATTTCTTCATAGCTTCATTAATTGAGAGGTTGCCCTGTCAGAATTCGGTGAACTCGTCGTGGTGTTTATTGGTAACACGCATATTGAAGAATTCTTCGAAGAATTCTGATTTGAAATCTGACCAAGTCTTCTGGTTCACCTGTCTCTTGGCCTTGACCCTTTCCCACCACATTCTGCATCTCCAGAAAGACAGAATGATGCACACTTGATCTTCTCATGTTCAGGCTAGTCCAGCAGCTCCATTGTACTCTCCACGATCTTGAACCACGCTTGGGCGTCCCATGGTTCACCCATACCCGAGAAATTTTTCGGTTTCAGCCTCAACCACTGGATCAGATAAGCCTCTTGTCGTGCTACAGTGGTCAAGCCTGTCGGGGGAGTGTGCGTAACCGTAGGCGCGACGGGTATCGCAGTCTGGTTCGCCGGTGGAGTAGTAGAATTTTCTTGTTGGTTCATCAGGGTATTAATGGTTTGTTGCTGCTCGGTGACTTGACGCTGAAGTTGGGTCACTAATTGCATCAGGTCAGGTGAGGGAGTAGTCTCATTAAGTCTGTTACTCTGTCTTCTAGCCATGCTTTCCTTCATAAAGGGCAAGTATAGATAATATGAGTTATTGTTATTCCTACCCCCATATAAATTCTAAATTATAAAAAAAATATCATTCATATTCACATTTCTTACAAGTACTTTCCATCATCTATCATACGGTATCATTCATACTTGCATATTCTAGAATCATAAGGTATCATCCGTACTTGCTTATTTAAGAACCATAAAAGAAAATCAAATATGCATAGGAGTACTTACTTGAAAGCTGCAGGAAGAAGGCTAGATCTGTGTGTAGTGAGATGACAATTGCTCTGATACCAACCTGTAACGCCCGCCTTTTTCCCACCCCTTACGGTGTGGCGAGAGGCGGCGTTACGCTAACATACATAGGGCACAAGAATATCATAATGCAGCGGAATAATTTTTTTCTTCTTATACACATGTGTTACCATGCAACTAATACTTGAATCGTCTATACAAGCCTAAATTATCATTCATGAACATGGTGACATTGTAACTTAACATATTACCAGCCTACATAGCATCATGATTTAAACATTCCATAACTTATCCATAAGCATCATAAGTAGCAAGTAACTTGTCCATAAGCATCATAAGTAGTAAGTTATTTCTTAGGCATAACTATCATAAGTTTAGCATAGAACCAAAGGAGGCATTTCAAACATAAGTCATGCGATAAGTGTAAATAAGAGAATCCTTTGCCATGTCACTGCCACACACATGCTCTTGCCCCTCCTGCTGCTTCCCTTAGTAACCTCTTGCTTGATCTGCGGTATAAGAAAAATAAGACTATAAGCACATAGGCTTAGTAAGACCCTTTCCTACTCACGAAAATACATACGTCACATAAACATAAACCTAATTCTTAAACCATATTTATCGTGGCATAATTCTCGACATCACCATAAGCATACGCTTACCTATCATGGCATAATTCTTACATGAACATAAGCATAAACATACTTATCATGGCATCATTCTTAACATGAGCATAAACATAAACATACTTATCATGACATCATTCTTAACATGAACATAAACATAAACATACTTATTATGGCATCATTCTTAACATGAACATAAACATAAACATACTTATCATGGCGTAATGCATAACATGAATGGATGCATGAGTCAATGCATATATCATAAGGATGCTTAATTTGAAAACCATAGTTATAAATACTTAAACATAATCATAACATCATGGGGGTCCCCGGCTTGTACCACATACATATATCATATGCGCGCATCCCTAAGTAAATATGAGGTAGCTAATCTCAACCTACTAGGGTAAGGACAACTACGGTAGTCCTAGAACCGAGGCGTTCTTAAGGTGCCCATCCCTGTTGGACAGCTTCGGTAGTCCCAGAACCGTGGACAGCTTCGGTAGTCTAGAATCGGGGCGTTCTTAAGGTGCCCATCCCTTGGACCCTTACTTCGGTCCGGTACAAGCCCATTCATAAAAATAAAATATTTCACATGCTTCATCATTCATAGAACATTCTTAGCATAAACATAATCTTGTTTCATGAAACTTGACATAAGAATAGGAACAGCTGCGGTAGTTCCAGAACCGTGGACAGCTACGGTAGTCCAGAACCGAGGCGTTCTTAAGGTGCCCATCCCTTAGCATGACATAAACATACTTGACATTTCATCATTCATACTTAACATCATGATGCCTTAAAGACATGAACATTCATCATCAATTCATTATCTTCATTCATAAGGTATGTCATGCATACATCATTTTATCTTAGAGTCATGATCATCATTTTCATTCATCATCTTCATTCTTAAACATGGCATACGTACATATCATTCATAAGGCATGACACACATACATATCATTCATAAAAAATGGCATACATACATAATTAGCATCTTAATTCATAAAGCTTGCATGATCATGGTACATAGGAAAACATGCATAGATCTTTTCATACATGATACATATTCCCTAGGTTCATGGCACATGGTCTAAACATTTATGAATAATCATAGCACATGACCTAACATACAAAGTCATGATACATCTTACATGAAGCTAGGGTTTTGGGTCACATAAAAATTCTTACAACATACTTAATCATATACATACATCCTAGTAAACCATAACAACTATCTTTGAAAACTTAACCCAACCCAAACCCTAAATTACAAGGTTGGCCGAAAGTTCCATAGGAGATGGCTCCATCATTCAATCAACATGAAAGGTTCCATGCGTAAAAGAAAACTCATACATTAAATACAAAACCATAGGGAGCCATTAAACCCCATAATTGGAGCTAACCCTAATTTCCTTGCCCTAGAAATGCTCTTGGCCGAAACCCTAAAGGCCATAATTCCATGGGAAAAATTCATATAACACACAATTAATATCCATTAGATCATAGAGGAAACATATAAACATGCTTGAAGGGTTGAATTTAAACCTAACCATGGGACTAAAGGACTTTAGGGTGCCACAAACTTTCCCTAAATCATAATCTATACCTTACTTATCATAATAAAACATTAAGGAGCATGAATAAGAGTTTACATCATCCCTAAGCCCCCTTTCAAGCCTTGGCCGAAACCCTAAAGGCCCTACCACATGATTTTCTCAACTTAGATATTAAACAAAAGTCCAAATCTTGATAACCATCAAAGAAACAATTATACCACAGGTGAGGGGGTCTTACCTTTCTTGATCTTGATTATAAACCTTGAATAGAGAAGCCAAAATAAATTTCCCTTGACCTTAGACTACCCCTATCCCTTGTAGCCTTGTAGAAAGCCCTTAGATCTTGAAGAAGAGGTCTCCTTGTGAAACTTTTCCAAATGAGAACCCACCTTGTAGGTTTCGGCTAGGAGAAGAAAGAAGAAGGAAGAAGGATTTTTGGTGGATGAAGAGTCAAATGCTTAAGTGCTAAGTTGTCTCTTCCATTCCTCCCTCTTATATACTAGATGAAGGAGGCAAGTGAAGAGACATGATGCTATGACTCTTCACTTCCTTTAGCCTCAACTAAAATCCCTTCCATTTTCCACTAGCACTCCCTTGCTAGCTGAATTGGTTAGTACATGCATGATGGTATACTAGGTCCAAGGTTCAATCCTTGGTGCATGCACTTTATTTTTATTTTATTTTATTTTTTTTATTATTTTTGAAAATTCCCCTAAGACCCACCCATAATCATGCTAATATTCCTAATTAAAACCCATTTATATTTATATTAAATTCTACCTAAAATCCATTAATAACCATGGTACTAGAAAAGCCCATATAAGACTCATTAGTACTTATCGTCTCAATTTAAATGGGAAAATCATGGATAACTAGGCTAAAGTTCGTACTAGTATCTCTAGGTTCCTCAAAAACTATCTAGACATGATCAATATTTTAAAGAAAATATTGAGAAAATTTTCCGGGTCGTTACACCGGCAGCCGGCGGCGCAAGGGAGTGGAGAGTGGGTGTCGGCGGCGCAAACCCTAGAGGCTAGGGTTTGGTTGGCTAGAAAAAGGGTTTGATTAGTGCCTTTTGGTGATCTTGGTTCGCAGTAGATCATCGCCCATATGTCGTCCCTGAAGGGAGGGACCTAAGGTAGGCGACCGCGAGGTGATCGGAAAGGTATATCTTTCCCTATGCTCCTTTGTTTAACCTTATGTCAATTATGTGCCATGATCGTATGTCTCGTTATTTTATGTTTGATAATTTATTGTTTTGATTTCATATCTGTTGAGGCAATCGGCCCTAAAATAATTGGAAGATCATGGTTTTGATGTGTGTGTGTGTGTGTGAATATATTTTAGGTTAGAGTGTTATATTGTATTTGATGTGTGTGATTGAGTATGCAGGACTTGGAGAATCACACATGGTGAACATATCTGAGGGACAAGAGCCGAGGGAGGAGGACTCCAGGGGCAAGCCGGGAAGTGGACTTCAAGGGCACACGTGAAGGGTGGCATGGAGGCAAGCCAAGGGAAGGCTTGTGTGCGCATCCGAGTGACGAGAGCCAAAGGAAGATGATGTTGGATCAAGAGAACTGATAGAGCAGGGGTGAATATCGGATAGCATTCAAATTTAAGATAGAGAATTTGCACAGCGGGGAAAAAAACAAAACACGCAAACACAGTGATTTTTACTTGGTTCAGAGCCTAGGTCGACTCCTACTCCAAGGCCCACGGTCGTTGACCATTTTCTGCGGGCAATTCTATAAGATCGCAAATCAGTTTACAATATTGAGTTACAAGTATAGCACAGTAAACTAAACAAATAAAAAGCTCTTCTTTTACCGACATCCGATGTAGGTTGTCTTTTTCGGAGCAACGGGACGTCGTCGACTCGAGTTGGGAGGTTTCCGGAGCGAGGCGCGAGAGCAGAAGAGCGTAGAAGCGTTGAATCGAAGTTGTTGTCAAAAGCCTAGGTGTTGGGTGCTATTTATAGCACCTCGGGGCACCCTGGACGTCGGGGGCGCCCCCCCCCCCACGTGTCACGCGATCCGAGCTTCGCTCGGTCAACCTCTATCCCACTCGAATAGGGATGTGGTTTGACACTGGGGGCGCCCTGGACGCTGGGGGCACCCTGCTTGACTCCTTCAGCGCGGGCTTCTCGGCTGGATAAGGGTAATCGGCTTCGCTGGCGTAGGCACGGGGCGCCCTGGCTGCTGGGGGCGCCCCGGCCAGTGGTCAGCCGAAGCCTTTGTTGCTTCGCTTGTTTTGTGTTGCCCCTGGGGGCGCCCGGGACACTGAGGGCACCCTGCTCAGCTACTTGCCTCTCTCCTTTGGGCATTCTGAGCTGCAGACACACGTTCCTTTGGTCCTGCATCCAGGGTTAGTCCAAAACAATATTGAACAATAGAGTATTATGTTTATACAGCCTTAGCTATCTTGGTTCTGACTTTGGGCCTCCAAAATGGAGCCCTAGGTCGAACCCACGCCTACTGTTCCCTCGACGGGGAACGCGTCCTCACCTACTCCTCTCGGGAGAATTTACCTGATGTCAACCGCTCCTCTGGTTGGACTTTTGCCTGGCGGTGCTTTGTAAGGTCTTGGATACCGAGCTGTCCTTCGCTTGGTGCCTAGCATTCCTTCGCTAGGGCTTCAGTCCCAAGCTGTCCTTCGCCTGGCGCCTAGCAGTCGTTCGCTAGGGCTTTTCACCCTGGCATTTCTTCGCCAGTGCCTAGCAGTCCTTCGCTAGGGCTTTCTGTCCTGGCATTCCTTTGCCAGTGCCTAGCAGTCCTTCGCTAGGACTTTTACCCTGCACACTAGAGTGACATGTTAGAAAACAAAAAAGACTTAACTTTTGAACCCTGTTGCCATTATCAAAACACAGGTTTGACTTAGGTGCTTTCTGCACCAACAATCTCCCCCTTTTTGATTTATGGCAACCCTAGTTCAAAAAGTTATGCATGTAAAAACATTTTGTTCCCTCCCCCTGGAAGGATTCTCCCCCTAAATTTTTGAAAAAGTCGTGGGGTTCTAAGTTTAAGGAAAAAAATTTTACTTAGAGTTATTTTCAACAGAAGGCCTTTGTATTTTCAAAAATAATTTTTGCACTTTTGAAAACTTAAGTTTAGGTGCTTGGAAATCTTTTGACAACTTAATTTTTAAAAGTACATAGAAGAGTTTTTGAAGGCATAAGTTTAGAGTACTTAGAAAAATTTTGAAGCCTTAAATTTTAAAGTACTCAAAGGTCTTTGAAAGCTTTAACTTAAGTACTTAGTAAGATTAAAAACTTAAGTAAATTTTTGAGAAGCTTAAGTACTTAGAGAATTTTGAAAAGCTTAAGTACTTAGAGAATTTTGAAAAGCTTAAGTACTTAGAGAATTTGAAAAGCTTAAGTATTTTGAAAATCTTAAGTACTTACAGAAATTTTGAAAAGCTTAAGTACTTAGAGAATTTTGAAAAGCTTAAGTACTTTGAAAATCTTAAGTACTTACAGAAATTTTTGAAAAGCTTAATTAAGTACTTTTTGAATAAGGATAGATTTTGAAATTTTTGACAGACAAAAATAAAAAAAAATTAAATTCTATCCTATCTTATCTCTCCCCCTTTGCCATATATCAAAAAACAGATAAATATAGCAGAAATTAAATTGCATAAAGGATATAACTTTTATAAAGGAAAAAATTTGCATGATTTTGATAAGACTTAAACCAAATCAGTTGATTTTCTCTTATAGGGACCTGTCTAACCCAATTAGCTACTCACTAACTGTTATAAGCAGTAGTTTTTGCTAGGGTTAGTCAAATTAAGTGTTTCTGTTCAAGTTAGATTTTCTAAACTTGACACTTAACTTGATTGCTGTGTAAGTTGTATTTAGTGCCCCAATTACTGCAGATGCACTGACTTAAAGCATCTTGAATTAAGGCAAAGACCTAAGCATCTCAACCCTTTCTAGGTTATCAATCAAAAGTACCCTAAGGTGCTTGTGAGATGCTGGCTTCTAAATCTATAGGTGCATGCAGTTCTAGGGTTAGGGCCTAGGCTAAGTCCATTTGCGAAAAGCCCTAGTTTTGAAAGGGGGTAATTTTGAAATAAAACTAAGTCGGAAAAGATTAAAAAAACTGATTTAAAAACAACAGTTTTTCAAAATTCTTTTAGAAACTGATTTTTAAATCAAGTAAAGCAATAAAAAAGAAAAAAAATTAAAAGTACAGTTAATCTATTCTACAGAGCACAATCCTAACTGCCTTCTTAGTGAGCTGAACTCAGACTCAGGTAAGGGTTTTGTGAATATATCAGCTAAGTTGGATTTTGAGTCTATATGTTTAAGTACTATCTCACCCCTGGCTACATGGTCTCTTACGAAGTGATGTTTAACTTCTATGTGTTTTATTCTGGAATGTTGGATTGGGTTCTTAGTTAGATTAATTGAACTTATATTGTCAATAAATAATTGAGTTTGGGTGTAGTTGAGCTGTAAGTCCTTAAGAGTATACATCATCCATAAAAGTTGTGCTACACACTCTCCTAAGGCTACATACTCAGCTTCAGTTGTGGACAGAGCTACACAGTGTTGTTTTCTGCTGCACCAACTTACTAGACTATTTCCTAACAGTTGGCAGCTTCCACTTGTGCTCTTTCTATCTAATTTACAATCAGCATAGTCAGAATCCGACTATCCTGACAAACTAAAGGTTGGGGTTCTAGGATACCAAATCCCTACATTTAGGGTGCCCTTTACATATCTTAGTATTCTTTTTAGGGTTGCTAAGTGCGTTTCCTTAGCACAGGTTTGGTATCTAGCACACATCCCTACTGCAAAAAGAATGTCAGGTCTGCTGGCTGTAAGGTACAGTAGACTACCTATCATACTTCTATATAGTTTGAGGTCTACTGGCTTACCATCAGGGTCACTATCTATTTTTACATTAGTGGCCATGGGGGTACTTATGCTTTTAGAGTTATCCATTTTAAATTTCTTTATTAACTCTTTAGCATATTTGGATTGATGGACGTAGTTTCCATCTCTAGTTTGTTTGATTTGTAGACCTAGGAAAAAGGTAAGCTCACCAACTAAGCTTATTTCAAATTCATTTTCCATTATCTTGACAAACTCTTTTAGGAAGTTTGTGTTGGTGGATTCAAAGATTATGTCATCTACGTAAATTTGGGCAATAAATATATCTTTTCCTAGGGTTTTAATAAATAAGGTTGAGTAAATTTGTCCTTGTTTAAATTCTTTAGAAGTTAAGTAGGTTGATAAACGTTCATACCAAGCCCTAGGTGCTTGTTTTAACCCATATAGTGCTTTAGTTAATTTGTAAACGTGGTCAGGTTTGCCTAAGTCCTCAAACCCAGGGGGTTATCCTACATAAACTTCTTCTTTAATGAATCCATTTAGGAAGATTGACTTTACATCCATTTGGTATAGCTTAAATCCTTTGTGGGATGCAAAGGCTAACAACATTCTAATGGACTCAAGTCTAGCTATTGGGGCATATGTTTCATCGTAATCTAATCCCTCTACTTGGCTGAATCCCTTAGCTACTAAGCGGGCTTTATTTCTAACTATTTCACCTTGATCATTTAGCTTATTCCTAAAGACCCACTTAGTGTCAATGATGGATTTGCATTCTGGTTTTGGCACTAGTTCCCAGACTTGGTTCCTCTCAAATTGGGCTAATTCTTCTTGCATAGCTATGATCCAATCAGGGTCAGGTAGGGCTTCATCTATAGTTTTGGGTTCTATTTTTGATATCATAGCTATTTGACTAAGGTTTCTATAGGAGGATCTAGTCCTGACTCCTAGAGTTGGATCACCCACAATTTGATCGGTTGGGTGACTGAGTCTGGGTTTCTTGGTTCTTCTAGAACTTGGTTCAGCCTCAGGTTCGGCTGGTCGGTTTGGTTCACTATTTGATTCGACTCTTTAAGCTGGTTCATTTTTTGGTTCGATAATTGGTTCAGTTGACTCATTAATTGGTTCAATAGTTAGTTCGTTAAAGGGTTCAATTAAAGGTTCACTTGTTTGTTCATTATTTTCTTGATCAGAATTTGATGAAGTTAGGTCTGGATTATCAGATGTTGAGTTGACTTCTTCATCAAATATTAAGTCTGTTGTTTCTTCAATTTTCTTAGTTTGTTTGTTGTAAACTCTATAGGCTCTACTTGTGGTTGAGTATCCTAGGAAGATACCTGGGGTTGATTTGGACTGAAATTTCCCTAAGTAGTCTTTGGTGTTTAGGATATGGACTTTGCATCCAAAGACCCTTAGGTAGTGTAGATTTGGGAGCCTATGGTGGTATAGTTCATAGGGTGTTTTGTTGTGTCGCTTGTTAAACAGAACCCTATTTTGGATATAACAAGCCGTACTAATCGCTTCTGCCCAATATTGGTTTGCTAAGTTAAATTCGTTGAGCATAGCCCTAGCGGCTTCCTGTAATGTTCTATTTCTTCTTTCGACTATCCCATTTTGTTGGGGGGTTCTAGGACATGAAAATTCATGTAAATACCCATTGACCTTACAAAATTCCTCGAACCGTTGATTTTCAAATTCTCCCCCGTGGTCACTTCTAAGTCTTTTAATTTTAGTATCGTTTTGATTTTCAATTAATTTACAGAAATCATTAAATAGGTTTAGGGTTTCATCTTTGGTTTTTAGAAACCTAACCCAGGTGAACCTAGAATAATCATCAACTATTACTAAGCAGTATCGGTTCCTGCTTAGTGACTTGGCTCCATCTGAATCAAATAGGTCAAGGTGCAGGAGCTCAAGTGTGGTTTGAGTTAGGTCAGATTGGATTAGTTTGTGATTAGATTTGGTTTGTTTACCTTGATTACATGATTCACATATTAGGTTTTCATTGTTTTTAATTTTGGGGATTCCTTTGATTAGGCCAAGTTGGGTGACCTTTGAGATAGTCCTCAGATTAGTGTGACCTAGTCTCCTATGCCAGAGGTTCGATTGTTCTAACTGAGTTAACATACATTTGGGTACTGAGGGAAGGTTTATAGTGTATACAATATTTTTCCTAGTTCCCTTAAGTATGATTTCTGAGTCTTGTATATTTCTAATCAGGCAGTTAGAATTGTTAAAGGTGACTATATAATCAGAATCACATAACTGACTTATGCTAAGCAAGTTAAATTTGAAGTTTTCAACCAGAAGAACTTTCTTAATAATAAAGTCAGATTTAAGCTCAATATTACCTGACCCAATTACCTTGAGTGTAGCATTGTTGCCAAATGCAACTGAGCCTAGGTTCATGAACTTGAGTTTGGTGAACTTCAATTTATCTCCAGTCATGTGTCTGGAGCAACCGCTATCCAACATCCATTAGTCCAAATCTTTATGTTCCTACACATAAAGAGTTTTATTGATTTAGATCCAATTAGAGTCAGGAACAGCTTAAATTGAGTTTCACTACCTAGTCTGTCTCACCCAAATCTAAGGTTTTCAACCACGTTAGCCTTATAGGTTTTGTGAGACAGGTTTTGATAAGTAAAATTATTTTGAAAAATTATTATTTATTTTGAAAACATTAAATTAATTTTTGAAAATAGTTAAGTTTATTTTGAAAGGAAATGTTTGAATCTATACTTAACTAAAAATTGTGTTAGATTTGAATTTGACAAAAAGTAATTTGAATTTGAAATTCAAAAATTGGCTTCCAGGTCTTGGCGAGGCATTAGGCCTTCTTTGGCCGTAGCCTTATTGGATCATCAACCCTTTCCTTGACAAAGACGTTTAATGAAATTTCATTTTCAAAATTAATCTTTGAAAAAGTTCTGGTCTAACTAGTTTGGATTTTGGATCGGTAGCTTCGGCTAGTTTCACCAGTCTAAAGAGACCAAGTAAACATGATCTTATTAGAATTGGTTTCCCTAACGTACTATCATCTCACCTCCACCCAATACTATGTTGTCAAGTTTCAGTTAAGTTTGTTCAGTCCTTATACTAACTTAAGTTTAAGCATGGTAAATTGCAGAAATTAAATAAATAAGCAAACATGCAATAAACAAAAAAAATAAAGAGAGTTGGATTTTATCTAACAATGAATATAGTTTTCAGTTTGGCTCCCCCTGGACTAAAGCCACGGTAATGATTAGGCAAGATGTGAATCTTGTCCTTGGGGATCCAATACTGATTTGATCCAGTTGATTTGTTCAGGTACAGTTTAGGTACCCATGCCTGAACTTTACTTCTGGACTGATTCAGTACAGCAAAGTAAGATCTTTGTCGGGATTTGGTTCTATAGCCAAGTCCGGATCGATTTAGAACGGACTTCTATTTTCCAAGAATCATGTCAAGACCCTTGGAACCAGAAGTGAATCGTTCTAAGGCAGCTCTAAGATCCTTAACCTGAGTTTTCAGGGAGGAGTTGTCTTTCTCAAGTTTTTCAACTTGAGTAGGAGTTCCTTCTTGAACTTTCTCGATTAAGGATTTAGAGTTAGCTCCCTCTTTCAGGAGTTTTACTTCCTGTCGGAGGGATTCGACTCGGAGTTTGGCTTTCGCCAAATCTCGAGAAAGATATGAAATAAGTTCATTTAACTGACTTCTATTGAAACCACTTACCTTGATTTTGCCGTCTTCTGAAAAGGTTAGTCTGCCGTCGTCCTGTTCAGATTCTGACTCGGTCTCGACTTCTTCTGAGGCGGTCAGGGCTAGTAGGTTTGACTGGGGTGCTTCTTCTTCTTCTTCTGAGGAAGATTCGTCCCAGGTTGCTTGGAGTGCTTTCTTTCTTCTTGACTTACTGGTCTCCTTTAGGTTTGGACACTCCGTCTTGTAGTGGCCCTTTTTCTTGCACTCGTAGCAAGTCACGTTGGGCTTGCTTTTGTCATTGGTGGGTTCAGCTGGTTCATCCTTTCTTCGGTTGGCCTTCCTTCTGTTGGTTTGGTTCTTCAATTCTTTATAGTAGCTTCGGGCCAGTCGGACCAGTTTAGGTCGATCTCCTTCTTCATCTTCTGAGTTTGAGTCTGAGTTAGACTCGGGTTCAGGTTGTGGCTTCTTCTTTGTTAACCTTCCAGTTTTTCCTGCAACAAAGGCAATACCTTTCTCGGCCAAATTGCAGTTAGTCTGTTCATGAAGTTCTAATTCAGAAAATAATTCATCTAGTTTAATTTTTGAGAAATCCTTGAAACCTTGTATGCATCTACCATAGATGCCCACAAGGTGTTTCTAGGAAAAGCATTTAAAAATACCTTATTAGGTCATGGTTTTCGACCTTGTGACCTATAGTGTGAAGACCGTTCATCAATTCTTAGATTCGTGCGTGAAGCTAGGCTGCTGTTTCATTGTCGGCCATCTTGATGGTATACAATTTGTTCAAGAGCAAATCTCTCTTACTGATCCGAGTGTCTGATGTTCCATCGTGCAGCTCGATCAATTTTGCCCACAGCTCCTTATCACTGTTGAAGGGGCCCACCCGGTTCAGCTCCTCTTTTGTTAAGCCGCATTGGAGGGTCTGAGTCGCCTTTGCATCTGCTTCGATTTTTCGTTTCAGAGCGGTGTCCCACTCTGTGTAGCTTTGAGGTAGTCCTTCAGCATTTTTGGGTATCTCCAGTCCGGACTGGATGATAATCCATATGTCCACCTGAGTTTTCAGGTGGACCTCCATTCGACTTTTCCAGTAGGAAAAGTCTTCTCCACTGAAAAGTGGAGGTCTGGCAGTGCTGAATCCTTCTTGCATGGCCATTTAATCTGAAAAATTACTAACAAAAAGAAATTCCCAAGACTTGGTCTTGGATTAGTAGTGCGGGATAAGGAAAATAAAATATCGAGGGGTGTTGCACCAACCTCGATTAACGAAAAAAAAAATTCGAACGAAAAATTTAGAAGAACTTCGAACGAGAAAAAGAAAAAAAATCCGAAAAAATATTCAAACTAGTGGTTGCACCAAGTTTGAACTTCCCCGCTCTGATACCACTTGTTGGATCGAGAGAACTGATAGAGGGGGGGGGTGAATATCAGAAAGCGTTCGGATTTAAGATAGAGAATTTTCACAGCGGAAAAAAAAACAAAACACGCAAACACAGTGATTTTTACTTGGTTCGGAGCCTAGGTCGACTCCTACTCCAAGGACCACGGTCGTTGACCGTTTTCTGCGGGCAATTCTATAAGTTCGCAAATCAGTTTAGAATATTGAGTTACAAGTATAGCATAGTAAACTTAACAAATAAAAAGCTCTTCTTTTACCGACGTCCGATGTAGGTTGTCTTTTTCGGAGAAGCGGGACGTCGTCGGCTCGAGTTGGGAGGTTTCCGGAGCGAGGCGCGAGAGCAGAAGAGCGTAGAAGCATTGAATCGAAGTTGTTGTCGAAAGCCTGGGCGTTGGGTGCTATTTATAGCACCTCGGGCGCCCTGTATGTCGGGGGCGCCCCCCCCCCCCACGTGTCACGCGATCCGAGCTTCGCTCGGTCAACCTCTATCCCACTCGAATAGGGATGAGGTTTGACGCTGGGGGCGCCCTGGACGCTGGGGGCGCCCTGCTTGACTCCTTCAGCGTGGGCTTCTCGGCTGGATAAGGGTAATCGGCCTCGCTGGCGTAGGGGCGGGGCGCCCTGGGCACTGGGGGTGCCCTGGGCGTTCGGGGCGCCCTGGCTGCTGGGGGCGCCCCGGCCAGTGGTCAGCCGAAGCCTTTGTTGCTTCGCTTGTTTTGTGTTGCCCCTGTCGGCGCCCGGGACACTGAGGGCGCCCTGCTCAGCTACTTGCCTCTCTCCTTTGGGCATTCTGAGCTGCAGACACACGTTCCTTTGGTCCTGCATCCAGGATTAGTCCAAAACAATATAGAACAATAGAGTATTATGTTTATACAACCTTAGCTGTCTTGGTTCTAACTTTGGGCCTCCAAAATGGAGCCCTAGGTCGAACCGACGCCTACTGTTCCCTCGACGGGGAACGCGTCCTCACCTACTCCTCTCGGGAGAATTTACCTGATGCCAACCGCTCCTCTGGTTGGACTTTTGCCTGGCGTCCTTTGCCAGGTCTTGGATACCGAGCTGTCCTTCGCTCGGTCCCTAGCATTCCTTCGCTAGTGCTTCAGTCCCAAGCTGTCCTTCGCCTGGCGCCTAGCAGTCCTTCACTAGGGCTTTTCACCCTGGCATTCCTTCGCTAGTGCCTAGCAGTCCATCGCTAGGGCTTTCTGACCTGGCATTCCTTTGCCAGTGCCTAGCAGTCCTTCGCTAGGACTTTTACCCTACACACTAGTGTGACATGTTAGAAAACAAATAAGACTTAACTTTTGAACCTTGTTGCCATTATCAAAACACAGGTTTGACTTAGGTGCTTTCTGCACCAACAGATGACTTCAAGGGGTGAGCCAAGGAGTGAACCTGAAGGCACACGTGAAGGAGTATGTGAAGATTGGCTGGAAGTGAGTGGGCAGTCGACTGGCCAGAGGGCAGTCGACTGCCAAAACTCACAGAAGGTTTTCAACCTTCTACCAGTCGACTGGCCCAAGGCAGTGACTGGTATACCCTGAAAACTAGCCGTTGGCTAGCAATTAATGCTAGGCCAGTCGACTGGTGCGGGGCTGGACAGACTGCAAGTTTGTACTATTGTCTTATAAAAGGAGGACCTTTTTGCACGTGAGCGGTACGGTTCCGTACTATAACGAAGTGCTGCTCGTGTGAAAAGTCTTTTCATGTTGCTCTCTCTTCAATCACTACATTCTGTAAAGAGGAAGACAACACCGCTATAAAGGTTTCTCCACCTGAAGGAGAATTTTCATAGTGGAGGTGGTGTGCTTGCGTGGATCCTTGGATTAGTCACCCATTTGGGTGGATACCATGTAATGTTTTATTGTTAGCATTGTTTTTATTATCCTTTGCATGTTATTATTTCCGTTGCGCTAACAACCTTGTAGAGACGTCAACGAAAACGTGCTATTCACCCGCCCCCTCTAGCACGCCAGTCGATCTATCAGTTGGTATCAGAGCCGGTTCATTTCAGAAGAACTCATCGTCAACCGGAGCAAGTTAAATGGTGTTTCAAGAGGGATACAACACTGCATGACCACCCTTCTTCGACGGGAATGATTTCGCGTACTGGAAAGGTACGATGCAGTATTATCTTATGAACGATATTGAAAATTGGATTAGCATTGTAGATGGATTCGATGCACCCGTCGATGAAAGAGGAGAATCGACACCCATGAGATCCTGGTCAAAAGAGGTCATGAAGAGGGCGCAGTCCAATGCCAAGGCCACCACCACACTGCAGTGCGGGCTCTCAAAGAAGCTACTCAACAAGGTGGGGTCATTCAAGAGTGCCAAAGAATTGTGAGACAAACTGGTGGAATTGAACGAAGGGTCAAACGAGTCCGGAAGAGCAAAGAAGGACTTGCTCGTGGCCCAACTCCAATCCCTATCCATGAAGAGCAACGAGACTGTCAACCAGCTGCATGGAAGGGTGAAGGAGGTCATCAACGAACTCCATGTGATTGGAGAAAAGATCGAAAACCGAGATATCATCAGGTATGTCCTACAAGCCTTCCCGAGAACTACCTTGTGGGCATCTATGGTGGATGCCTACAAAGTATCAAGGGATTTATCTTTAGATAAATTAGACAATTTGTTTTGTGAATTTGAATTGCTCGAGCAAGCTAATGTTTCAGCCAAAGAGAAAGGTATAGCTTTTATTGCAGAAAAGGAGAAGAAGAAGAGGAAGGAGAAGAAGAAGGTGGTCTACTCTTCCTCATCCGACTCAGAGGAGTCCAGCGCCTCCATGGATAGTGATCAGGAGGCTTTCATGGTAATGAAGATGCGTAAGGCTTTCAAAAGTTTTTCTAACAAGTCTTATGCTAGGAAAGGGTCCAAAGGCAAGGGTAAGGCCAAGGACATCATCTGCTACAACTGTTACCAAGAGGGACACACGAAGAACGAGTGCCCTCAACTGAAGAGAAGAGATGACAAGAAGGAGGAGAAGAAGAAAGGTGACAAGAAGAGGTCGAAGGGAAAGGAGAAGGGTGCCACCAACCTCAAGGCGACCTGGGATGATCCATCATCCTCGGAGGAGGAAGAAGAGCAAGTTTCACATTTTGCTCTCATGGCAATGGGCCACTCAGAATCATCAGATTATGAAAGAAGTTTGAGCAGTGAAGATGAGAGCACCTCTTCATCATCATCCGAGTAAGAAGCTTCGGTATGTGAGGTATACCACTTACCCTCCTCTACATTAGTTAAGATTATTTCTAGCACTAACATGGATTTAGCTAAGGCTAGAAGTAAGATTAAGGAACTAAAAAATGAAATTGTCATGCTTAG
Source organism: Boesenbergia rotunda (assembly GCA_024364735.1). Lineage (NCBI taxonomy): Eukaryota > Viridiplantae > Streptophyta > Magnoliopsida > Zingiberales > Zingiberaceae > Boesenbergia > Boesenbergia rotunda. Next base: position 253,562 of record JAGFNQ010000734.1, read on the forward strand.
AGTAGAGTCTACAAAACTTAAGGAAGAATTACATGCTTGTTCTCTTGCATCACATGATTCATGTTTTGAAAATGAAAATAGGAAACTAAGGAAAAAGGTAGAGGACCTCACAAAGACACTTAGGAAATTTCAAGTGGGGTCTAGCAACTTAGATATGATAATAAATAGTCAAAGGGATGTCTATAACAAAGCCGGATTAGGGTATAGGCCAAAGACAAAGGAAGTGGCCTTTGTCTCACTCATGGGTAGGATTGGTGCATCTAGGAGACAAGAGTTTAAGGGAAACACCAAGAGGGCATGGGTACCTAAAAGATTTTTAAATGATGCTTGTGGATCACAAATTTGGGTACCAAAAGAGTATGTTTTTCATGTTGTATAGGTAAAGGTGAAGGAGGCCTCAACTATGTGGATAGTAGATAGTGGATGCTCAAGACATATGACCGGAGATGTGAGCAAGTTCATTACTATTAGCTACCTAAGAGAAGGGACGGTCTCCTTTGAAAATAGTGGAAAACTGAGAATTATTGGTAGGGGCACCATTGAGGTATCTCCTACAATTTCTATACATAAGGTACTCTTAATTAAAGACATGAAGTTTAACTTACTTAGTGTGAGTCAGTTATGTGATGCAGACTTTAGAGTTGAATTCCATGATAAAAAGTGCCTAATTAAACATAATGAGTCAAATAATGTCATATTAGAAGGGTATAGAGAGGCCAACATGTATTATCTTGATCTTACTTATGCTACTAACAATTTGGCTAAGTGTTTCATGTCTAAAGAAGAAGAAGGGTGGCTGTGGCACCGGAGGCTTGGACATGTCAACATGAGAAGCATTGCAAGAGTGGCCAAGGAAGAATTGGTGAAGGGGCTACATATGATCAAGTATGTGAAGACCAAATTGTGTGATGCATGCCAAGAGGGTAAGCAATCAAAATCATCATACAAAGGTAAAACCCTAACCACTACTACTTTACCATTAGAACTTTTACATATTGATTTGTTTGATTGTCATAGTACTCCCTCACTAGTAGGGAGTAAATATTGTTTAGTTATTGTAGATGATTTTTCTAGGTTTACATGGGTTTTCTTTATGAAACATAAGGACGATACCCTAGAAATCTTTATAGGATTTAGTAAAAGGGTAGAAATGAAAACATCTTAAAATTAACCGAATTAGGAGTGACCACGGTGGGGAGTTCCAAAATTCAAATTTCTCACAATTTTGTGTAGAAAATGGATACAATCATGAATTTTCATGCCCAAGGGCTCCTCAACAAAATGGGGTAGTTGAGAGGAGAAACAGAGCCCTACAAGAAGCTGCTAGGACTATGCTTAACGCATATTCCCTTCCTAGCTACTTTTGGGGCGAAGCGGTTAACACTGCTTGCTATATTTAAAATGAGGTTTTGGTACATAGGTTCCTAGGAAAAACACCCTTTGAATTGTGGAATGGGAGAGTTTCATAAGTCCACTACTTTAGGGTCTTTGGATGTAAAGTCTATATTCTAAATACCAAAGATGACCTAAGGAAGTTTGAGTCAAAAGCCGATGAGAGAATTCTAGTTGGGTATTCATCAACTAGTAGGGGTTATAGAGTTTACAACAAAAAGACAAAAGTGATTGAGGAGTCCTCAAATGTAAACTTTGATGAATCAACAAATATCTACCCTAGAAAAACCTCAATTGATAAGGATATGGAAGAAGTCCAACCCCTTGCCCAAAGAATCAAAGACCTACATTTGGAGGGCAATGATCAAGGGGGAGTAAGAAATACCCTAGAGGATGAGGAAGAAGTAGTTAATGAACCCACAACCTCTAGGTCCTTAAGACATCACCAAAATCACCCTATTGACCAAATAATGGGTGATGTCACTCAAGGAGTAAGGACTAGGTCCTATTTTAGCGACCAAACTAGTCAAATAGCTCTAATCTCTCAATTAGAACCTAAGTCTATTAATGAAGCATTGGGAGATGTGGATTGGGTCTTAGCCATGCAAGAAGAGCTAAATCAATTTGAGAGGAGTGAGGTTTGGGAGTTGGTTCCTAGGCCCAATGATTGCACCATTGTAACCACAAGATGGGTCTTTAGGAACAAACTAGATGACCAAGGCAAAATCACTAGGAACAAGGCTAGATTGGTAGATAGGGGGTTTAACCAAGTTGAGGGATTGGATTATGATGAAACTTATGCCCAGTAGCTAGATTAGAGTCCATTAGAATTCTACTAGCCTATGTCGCTCACATGGGTTTCACACTTCACCAAATGGATGTGAAGTTGGCATTCCTTAATGGGATCATTAAGGAAGAGGTCTATGTAGAACAACCCCGGGTTTGAGGACCCTAATTATCCAAGACACATCTACAAATTGAGAAAAGTCTTATATGGATTGAAACAAGCTCCCCGGGCTTGGTATGAAAGGCTTTCTTCATTTCTAGTGTCTAAGGGGTTTATGAGAGGAACAATTGACCCTACTTTGTTCCTAAAATCTAAGGATAAGGACATATTTGTTGCCTAAGTGTATGTAGATGATATCATTTTTGGGTCAACAAATAATGACATCCTACAAGAATTCATCAAATGTATGGAAGATGAATTTGAGATGAGTCTTGTAGGAGAGTTAACCTTCTTTCTAGGTCTTCAACTGAAGCAAACTAATGAAGGTACACATGTTTTTCAAACTAAATATGCTAAAGAAATGCTAAAGAAATTTGGCCTAGAAAATGCTAAGGTAGCATCTACCCCCATTGGAACAAATGTGAAAATGGATAGTGACCTTGAAGGGAAAATGGTAGACTCTAAGTAATATAGGAGCATGATTGGTAGCCTACTATATCTAACCGCTAGTAGACCCGATATACTTTTGCGGTAGGTATGTGTGCAAGGTACCAATCTTGTGCCAATGAGTCCCATTTAGTTGTAGTCATGAGGATCCTAAGGTATGTCAAAGGTACCCTCAATGTCGGACTTTGATATCCTAGAACCCCTAGTGTTGATCTTATTGGATACACCGACTCAGACTATGCGGGTTGTAAGCTAGATAGGAAAAGTACTAGTGGAGGGTGTCAATGTTAGTAGGAGCCCTAGAGACAATTATGTGATGATTGACTAGGACATTTTGTATCATATTCTATCATTAATAAAGGCATGTTTGGTTATTATATTTACTTTGTATTTGTGCCAAATAATAAGTATAATAATGTCCTTGTGTAGTAGGTTCTTATCTACATCATATCGATTGGTTGAATCGATAGTGAGATGATGTTGAGAACACTACACTAAACTATTCCTAGTCGAGCATTAATATTCAAGGACAATATTAATGAATAGAGACTAGCATGTAGGTCAACTGATGACTTGAGCTCACAAGTCATGGATATGTGATATCAAGTTGACATATGAGTATACATTGGAGAATGTGTACTGAATTGACCCGCCATGAGAAAGTTTCATAGATTGTCATATGAGTGTCATAAACTTTCTCATGTGACTATTAGTATGAATAGTCCTTAGACCTGAAGTCACTACGATTCCCTACATAAGGAGTTATGTACTTTGGTATCGTCAAACGTCACCCGTAACAAGGTGGACTATAAAGGCGATCACTGGGTATGTAATGAATTATGCGAAGGGATGTGAGTGATATAGACGGGATATATCCCTCCCATATGACGGGAGTGATATCTGTGGGCCCCTTGATCGAGTAAGACTACTGAAACGCATGACCATGCTCAAATGAGTCAATATGAGATATTGAGCTCTTTTGTTTGAGTGAGTCTACTCAGCATCAAGAAACACAAGATTGACTGAGGATGACACGGTCTATGCCTTATTGGTCAATCTAGATATCAAGGATAGAAGGACAAGGTCATACATTATCATAGTCACGGAGGTTTAGTCGGATCTCGACTTTTCTTGTTACTTGGGTAGCAATGATGCATTGCTAGATGCCGCTCATTGCTTATGTGTCTAAAGTGTTCAGGTGTATTGCCAACGTCACGAGAACCTATTGGGTCACACACAAAGGACACAATGCTTCGGGAAATCTGATCGGCTGATCTGAGCCCGAGTTGGGAACTCGGGAGATCTGGGCCCGAGTTGGGAACTCGGGAGACCTGAGCCCGAGTTGGGAACTCGGGAGGTCAGTTTGGGAGCTTGAGCTAGGAGCTCGGTAGACTGAGTCGGGAGCTCGACACTCGGCAGACTGAGCTAGGAGCTCGGCAAACTGAGTCGGGAGCTCGGTGTTAGTGATATGAGAGAAGTGTCCTAAGGCAATCGCCTTATGATTGTAATCATTTATTTTAATAAATGAATATTCACTATTTGAGTATACATGATTATTTGATTAAGATCCTAAGCTCATTTACTGAATGTCCTCAATACAATTCACAGCATGAGAGAATTTGTGATGAATTCACAACTAGTGATTATCTCTACATGTGCAATTGTGAAGTATTGAAATTGTCCTAGTCGATGAATTGATAAATACGGACACTATCAATTCTGTTGAGACTAGCATGGGTTATTCTCTAATCAGCTGATTCTCACTGGCTGGTGATATTGAGATGTCTGGAGATAAACATGAATGCTAGTTAAGGGAACTAGTTCATTGGAGTGACAAGCTGTAAAACTTCATATGGTAGTCTACATATAGATATGTCAGTGAAGTTCTTACTGCAGCTTAAGTGCGATGTTCCTTTGACTTGCGGTGTTCAAGTCATCTTGGTCATGGAGACTTATACTTTGACATCTTAAGCAAGCATCTCCAAGGAGGTGTGGACCCAGGATGATTGGGTATAAGCCGAAGTGCCCGAAGATGTTTGAACAGCCTATAAAGGATTCACCACTCCTTGCGAGAAGATGTATACCCGAGGCCTATCATCGGATTGTTACTCGAAGCCTCTGGCCAGAGTATGACATGTTCAGAGTATGAATCTCTTAAATACATGAGAGTAATTAGAATCCATAGGATGAGGAAACGTTACTTGGGCTAGGTGTGACGTAGTCAGCCTAGTGGGGACTGACACACATAGACCATGTCCTGAACCAAGTGGGTATAAGATGGTGAAGGGAATGGGGCATGATTCATTATAGCTGTTGAAGGGTTTCAGAATCATTTCTGAGGTCAACCATTGATCTTTCAATTAATTGGGGATCATGATGTACTACTAGGTACCACTCATGATCGTTCTATAATTAATTAGTTAATTATGGACGGCCAACATAAATTGAAAGCCTATTTGGTCACACGCATAACGAGTAATTCGAAGGATTTAAAACGCGTTGAGAATTGGATTCTCCAATCGAGATAGACTATTTTTGGTAAGTCCAAACAATAGTCAAAACTGAATTTATTTCAGACGCATCGGAAGCATAGAATGGCTAAGTCTTTTAAAAACTTAATGGGTGAATTAAATAAGTTTAATTCATTAAGGGATTTGATCCAATTGGGGTTAGATGGGTCGGCCAAGGAAGGGGCCTCCTCTCTTCTTGTCATGGCCGGCCACCACCAAAAGAGGATTAGGCTATTTTGGTTTATTTTATAAAATAGACTAAAGGTTGGTTTATTTTATAAAAGGCTATATAAATTTTATATAAATTTTTATATAATGAACCATGAGTTGGTTTGTTTAATAAAATTTATATAATGAAGCAATGGTTGGTTTGTTTTATAAAATTTTATATAATGAACAAATGGTTGGTTTGTTTTATAAATTTTATATAATCATGCCAAAAGAAAGAGAGCCTTGATTATGGATTGATTGAGAAATTATTCCATAATCAAGAAGAAGAAGCTTAATCATGAGAGCCTTGATTATGGATTGATTGAGAAATTATTTCATAATCAAGGAGAGGTTTGCTTGGGAATTAAGAAACCTCTCCCTATATAAAGGACCCAAGGGGTGCCATGGAAGTGGATCAATCTAAGAATTGCTTGGGCTCTCTCCTCTTCTTCTCTCACTCTCTCTTGGCCGGCAATAGGCCTTCCTTCTTTCTTCTTGCTGTGAGCACAAGGAGAAGCATCAAGGCGACGAAGTTCTTCCTTGCGACGATCTTCCTCTTCGGCCAACCTTGGTGGTGAGTCTTTCGATTTGATTACTCTCTCGGTTTTCGTCGTGTTCACAGAGAATCTAGTAGTTCTCGTGAACACGAAACTCGTGGCTTAGCGAAGTCATCCCGACGATACTCGGCGTGGATACGAATAGAGGCGGAGCTTTCAAGGGACGCTAACGGTTGGATCTCGTCCCTTCTTCCAAGTAACACAAGGTAATTCATAGAGTAATTTCCTTTTCTGCAAAAATTTTATATTACGATTATGTGAACACATTGCATGCTTAGGATATTTATTAGAATAATTTAGGAAATTATTCATGCTTTTGATTCCGCTACATGTAATTATGTAACAATTACAATACGTGTCCGCGTCGGCATGCACCCGGTCCCAACAGTGGTATCAGAGCCGGTTAGTGTTCGACATAATCATATAATTGTTTTGCGGAAAACTTTGTCATGATCTCAATTTTGGAAAATTTTTCAATTATGGTAAATTTTAGATTTAGGAATTTCAAAGTTTGGAAATCCTCATGAAATTTCGCAAACTTTTGAAATATCTCTTTTTCTAAAACTTTATGATAATTGTTAAAACATTCCATTTTTGGAAACTTTCCAATTTTGGAAATACGTAAGTTTTCTTTGTAGCAGAAACTTACAATAATTCTGAAAACCTTTTAATTTTGGAAACTTACCATTTATGGAAAGCACATAATTTTGGACACTTTCTTTTCATGAAAGTCTAGACATTTTATTGAAACATTAATTGACAATTAAATTCAAATTCATTTTTAAATTATTAACAAAATTCTTTACTTTGGGGAGTGCCTCGTGGAGCCACCCAAATTAAAGTTAGTTGTTATTATTTAATTTCCTATTTTGAATATGAATTGTTAAAATTGATTTGGGTAGGCCTCGAGGAGCCATCCAAATTATATTATTAACAAGTTCTTTAATTGTCAAGTTTAATTTGGTTATGCCTCGGGGAGCAGGCCAAATTAGATTTACAATAAATTTCTTTTCTTTGGGGAGTGCCTCGGGGAGCCACCCAAAGTAAATAATTTGTTGTAATTAATTATCCATAAATAAAATATATGATCAAATCTTGAAAACTTTTGAGGTGATTCTCAAACAATAATTTCCTTATTTGATTTATGAGGTGATGCTCTTACATATTGTTGTCTCCAAAATTAATTAGGAAAAATTGTTTCCTATAGAGTTTATTTCCTTAAATAAGATTTTCATGAAAATAATATGTGGTTGAATTAAGGGAATCTGTCTCTTAATTTAATAAGATTTGATTTAGAGAAATCAAAGTCTTAAACATATTATTTCCGAAATTGATTATGACAATTTAGGAAATTGTTTCCCAAAACAATTCCTTGAATAAAGTGTGAAATTAAAATTAGGAAATCCGGTTCCTAATTCAATTAATGAGACTTGATAAATTAAGTCACATACATACTTTATTAAGGAAATCGTTAAAACTTGACATTATTATATGTCATGAATGTGCTTAAAAGGAAAAGGATGAGACCCAAAACCCCTTACAAAATATTAAGGCCAACACCTTCCATTAATATGGTTAGAACCGGAGTTTTGTTTCTCGTTTAGGTTGATGGACACATCCATGCCCGGCTTGAACCTCAACATGTTCAAACCATGGAATTAGTTTATGATTAATATAGTTGGAATCAGAGGTCAATCCTTAGTTTTGGTTGTTGGACACATCCAAGCCTGACTAAACGGTTGAATGAGCTCCAACCATATTAAAACTATTTCTTGATTAATGGGTCAGCCTTAAGCTTGGAGCATCGATTTGTTGTGCCACAGCCAAGGTCGATGTAAAGAGACGTGCAGTTGGGTGCTATGTATATTATTGCATACTTGTAAAGAGACGTGCAGTTGGGCGAGATCCGAAAGGTTCGAGGTCTCCAGACTCCTCTTCACCTCTAAGATGCAGGAAGGCACTTCTGTCTCACAGTTTGTGTTGAAGATGTTAGGGTACATTGAGCGACTAGGCACACTCGGTTTTGTAATGGATCACGAACTAAGTGTTGACTTAATTCTTCATTGTTTGCCCAAGAGTTACTCACAATTTGTGATGAACTATCGGATGAACAAGCTGGAGACTACCATTCCTGAGTTGCTCAACCTGCTGAAGACTGTAGAGCCTTCTGTAAAGCAAGATCAAAAGACGGTACTATTAGTTGGTTCCTCAAAGAAAGGCTCTAAGAGGAAGCTCAAAGAACAGAATAAGGGAAAGAAGAAAAAGGCCAAATAGACTGAAAAGGCACCAAAAGACACTTGTCATCACTGCGGCAAGGAGGGTCACTGGCGAAGAAACTGCAAGGTTTATCTTGAGTCCTTGAAGAAGAAGGCATCCGATGCCCCATCCTCTTCAGGTATCTTCGTTATTGAATGTCACTCTATTTCCTCGTCCACCTGGGTACTTGATACTGGGTGTAGCTTAGATATATGTATGACATACAGGGGCTAAGGAATAGAAGAAGACTCGTCAAGGGAGAAGCGAATTTGCGAGTTGGAAATGGAGCAAAGATTGCTGCTGTTGCCATCGGAACATATTTGCTAACGCTCCCTACTGGACTTGTCTTAGAATTGGATAATTGTTATTTGGTTCCTTCGTTAATAAAGAACATTGTATTTATTTCATGCTTGAATGAAAAGGGTTATCATTTAACTTTTAGTAACAATTGCTGTTACATAACTTTAAATGGTGTTTTTATGGGACCGGAACTTTATACAATGGTATCTACACGTTAGATTTATCCGGTGACATTTTCAATATCGAAGTTAGCAACAAACGTGCTCGAATAGATAATCAAATAGACTCCTATACGTGGCATTGTCGTCTTGGCCATGTAAGTAAGAAATGCATGACCATATTACACCGATGTGGAATTCTGAATCATTTGAACCCGGTTCATTTGATACATGCGAATCATGCTTAAAAGGCAAGATGACCAAATTACCCTTTTCCGGAAAAGGTAAACCAGTGGGAGAATTGCTTGGTCTAATACATACTGATGTATGTGGACCAATGTCAACTCTTGCACAAGGAGGTTATAGCTATTTCATTACCTTTATCGATGATCACTCACGATTCGGGTATGTGTTCTTAATGAAACACAAATATGAAGCTTTTGAGAAATTCAAAGAGTTCAGAAGTGAAGTAGAGAAACAGCTTTGCAAAAGTATTAAGATACTTCGATCCGATCGGGGTGGTGAATACTTGAGTCAAGAGTTTCAAGATTATCTTAGGGACAATGGGATATCGTCTCAATGGACTCCGTCATATACACCACAGCATAATGGTGTATCTGAGAGGCGTAACCGAACCTTGATGGACATGGTTAGATCTATCATGCAACTCTTCCAAAATCCTTATGGGGCTATGCGCTTAAGACAGCTGTTTACTTACTAAACAGAGTCCCGACCAAGGTAGTCTCTACTACTCCATATGAGACGTGGAATAGTAAAAAACCTCAATTAACTCACCTTAAAATATGGGGTTGTCCTGCTTATGTAAAACGGATTGTATCAGAAAAATTGGATGCTAAGTCTGATAAATGTCTATTTATTGGATACCCTAAGGAAACGAAGGGTTACCAATTCTATCATCCCTTGGAACAAAAGGTGTTTGTTTCAAGGCATGCTGTATTTCTGGAAAAAGAATTTCTTTTACAAGAAAACAGTGAGAGTAGCATTGAACTTGAAGAAGTTCAAGAAACTCCAATAGACATTATAGAGACACCTAGTCTAGACCCACAACCAATAACTCATAATGATGAGCTATCAGTTGAACCTAAAACAACACCACTTCTTCGTAGGTCTGATAGGACATGCAATATTTCAGAGAGATACGGATTTTTCATAAGTGAATCGAACGACGTGTTACTCGTTAACAATGACGAACCTATCAGTTATGAAGAAGTTCTGATAAATTCAGAAAGGGATAAATGGCTTGAAGCCATGAAGTCGGAAATGGATTCCATGTACGAAAATCAAGTATGGGACTTGGTTAACCCGCCTGAAGGGATTAAGCCCATAGGGTGCAAATGGGTTTTCAAGAAGAAAATCGACAAGGAAGGTAATGTTTTTACGTTTAAGGCTAGATTAGTGGCAAAAGGATATCGTCAGAAACAAGGAATTGATTATGACGAAACCTATTCGTCAGTAGCTATGCTCAAATCCATTCAGATGCTCCTGGCCATAGCAGCTCATTATGATTATGAGATATGGCAAATGGATGTGAAAACAGCTTTCCTTAATGGAAACCTGCTTGAGGATGTATACATGATACAACCTGAAGGTTTCACATCGGTTAATAAAACCAAAGCATGTAAGCTTCGACAATCCATATATGGACTAAAGCAAGCATCCAGGAGCTGGATCATCCGTTTTGATGAGACAATCAAAGAGTTTGATTTCTCACAAAATCCTGACGAACCTTGTGCATACAAGAAGGTTAGTGGGAGTGCAGTCGTATTCCTAGTGTTATATGTCGATGACATTTTACTTATAGGAAACGATATATCAGTCTTACAGTCAGTTAAAATTTGGTTGTCCAAAACTTTCTCCATGAAAGACCTGGGAGAAGCAACCTATATCATTGGGATTAGAATCTATAGAGATAGATCAAAACGGTTGCTTGGTCTTTCACAATTTACATATATAGACCGAGTGCTAGAAAGGTTTAGCATGTTGGAATCCAAGAAAGGCTACCTTCCCATCAGGCATGGGATCAACCTTTCAAAGTCTATGTGTCCGCGCACAGAAGACGAGAGGATTTGCATGAATAAGCGTCCTTATGCATCCGCGATAGGATCTATCATGTATGTTATGTTATGTACTAGGCCCGATGTATCATATGCTCTGAGCATCACAAGCAGATACCAGTCTGATCCAAGAATGGATCATTGGGCGGCTGTCAAGACAATCCTCAAGTACTTAAGAAGAACTAAGGATGTGTTTCTAATATATGGAGAAGGTGATATGATAATACGTGGATATACAGATGCCAGTTTCCAGACAGATAAGGATGACTCCAAATCTCAGTCCGGATACGTATTTATTTTGAATGGAGGAGGAGTAAGCTGGAAAAGTTCCAAGCAAGACACCGTAGCGGATTCTACCACGGAAGCGGAATATATTGCAGCTTCGGAAGCAGCAAAGGAAGTAGTCTGGATCAAGAAGTTTGTCTCAGAACTTGGTGTGGTTCCAACCATTGATGAAGCAATACCGGTTTACTACGACAACAATGGAGCTATTGCACAAGCAAAGGAACCAAGGTCTCATCATGATCCAAACATGTGCTTCGCCGCTATCATCTGATCAGAGAGATTATAAGTAGGAATGATATACAAATTGAGAAAATTCCCACAGAAAGGAATTTAGCGGATCCTTTAACTAAGACCTTGCCTCAATGTAAGATTGAGGGTCATGTTAGAGCCTGTGGTATTGGGTACCGTAGCGATTGGCATTAGGCCAAGTGGGAGTTTGTTAGTGATATGAGAGAAGTGTCCTAAGGCAATCGCCTTATGATTGTAATCATTTATTTTAATAAATAAATAATCACTATTTGAGTATACATGATTATTTGATTAAGATCTTAAGCTCATTTACTGAATGTCCGCAATACAATTCACAGCATGAGAGAATTTGTGATAAATTCACAACTAGTGATTATCTCTACATGTGCAATTGTGAAGTATTGAAATTGTCCCTAGTCGATGAATTGATAAATACAGACACTATCAATTCTGTTGAGACTAGCATGGGTTATTCTCTAATCAGCTGATTCTCACTGGCTGGTGACATTGAGATGTCCGGAGATAAACATGAATGCTAGTTAAGGGAACTAGTTCATTGGAGTGATTGGCTATAAAACTTCATATGGTAGTCTATATATAGATATGTCAATGAAGTTCTTACTGTAGCTTAAGTGCGATGTTTCTTTGACTTGCGGTGTTCAAGTCATCTTGGTTATGGACACTTATACTTTGACATCTTAAGCAAGCATCTCCAAGGAGGTGTGGACCCAGGATGATTGGGTATAAGCCGAAGTGCCCGAAGATGTTTGAACAGCCTACAAAGGATTCACCACTCCTTGCGAGGAGATGTATACCCGAGGCCTATCGTCGGATTGTTACTCGAAGCCTCTGGCCAGAGCATGACATGTTCAGAGTATGAATCTCTTAAATACATGAGAGTAATTAGAATCTATAGGACGAGGAAACGTTACTTGGGCTAGGTGTGACGTAGTCAGCCTAGTGGGGACTGACACACATAGACCATGTCCTGAACCAAGTGGGTATAAGATGGTGAAGGGAATGGGGCACGATTCATTATAGCTGCTGATAGATTTCAGAATCATTTCTGAGGTCAACCGTTGATCTTTCAATTAATTGGGGATCATGATGTACTACTAGGTGTCACTCATGATCGTTCTATAATTAATTAGTTAATTATGGACGGCCAACATAAATTGAAAGCCTATTTGGTCACACGCATAACGAGTAATTCGAAGGATTTAAAACGAGTTGAGAATTGGATTCTCCAATTGAGATAGACTATTTTTGGTAAGTCCAAACAATAGTCAAAACTGAATTTATTTTAGACGCATCGGAAGCATAGAATGGCTAAGTCTTTTAAAGACTTAATGGGTGAATAAATAAGTTTAATTCATTAAGGGATTTGATCCAATTGGGGTTAGATGGGTCGGCCAAGGAAGGGGGCATCCTCTCTTCTTGTCATGGCCGGCCACTACCATAAGAGGATAAGGCTATTTTAGTTTGTTTTATAAAATAGACCAAAGGTTGGTTTATTTTATAAATGGTTATATAAATTTTATATAAATTTTTATATAACCATGAGTTGGTTTGTTTAATAAAATTTATATAATGAACCAATGGTTGGTTTATTTTATAAATTATTATATAATGAACCAATGGTTGATTTGTTTTATAAATTTTATATAATCATGCCAAAAGAAAGAGAGCCTTGATTATGGATTGATTGAGAAATTATTCCATAATCAAGAAGAAGACGCTTGATCAAGAGAGCCTTAATTATGGATTGATTGAGAAATTATTCCATAATCAAGGAGAGGTTTGCTTGGGAATTAAGAAACCTCTCCCTATATAAAGGACCCAAGGGGTGCCTTGGAAGATGATCCATCCAAGAATTGCTTGGGCTCTCTCCTCTTCTTCTCTCCCTCTCTCTTGGCCGGCCATAGGCCTTCCTTCTTTCTTCATGCCGTGAGCACAAGGAGAAGCATCAAGGTGACGAAGTTCTTCCTTGTGATGATCTTCCTCTTCGGCCAACCTTGGTGGTGAGTCTTTCGATTTGATTACTCTCTCGATTTTCGTCGTGTTCACGGAGAATCTAGTAGTTCTCGTGAACACGAAACTCATGGCTTAGCGAAGTCATCCCGACGATACTCGGCGTGGATACGAATAGAGGCGGAGCATTCAAGGGACGCTAACGGTTGGATCTCGTCCCTTCTTCCAAGTTACGCAAGGTAATTCGTAGAGTAATTTCCTTTTCTGCAAAAATTTTATATTACGATTATGTGAACACATTGCATGCTTAGGATATGTGTTAGAATAATTTAGGAAATTATTCATGCTTTTGTTTCCGCTGCATGTAATTATGTAACAATTACAATACGTGTCCGCGTCGGCATGCACCCAGTCCCAACAATTACTGCTCCTGCGCCGTGCCCGCATTAAATGCGAAGAGAGGCGGTGGTCACTATAAAAAAGGGGAGAAGGGTGAACCGTCCTTCCCCATCCATTTCGCCTTCTTTCTCTTGATAGACTTCTTGTGGAATTGGCCATATGCCAGTGCACTCTCCCCCGCCCCTTTCTACGGCAGGGGTTGTCGACACCGTCAGGGAGGATAGCGGAGATGTAGTAGTGTTTCTCGCCGAAGGGCCTAGCGGAGGTGGAACCACATGTGTCACACTGTTTGCCAGGGAGCATAGCGGAGATGATGTCCGGGGTCTCACTGGAGATCCTGGCCGAGATGGGACCTCGGGATTGGCCGAGGAGTCTAGAAGGGATATCATGTGTTCCGTCAGGGAGCATAGCGGAGATGTCATCTCCTGATAGTTCATCTTCTGCCGCTCCCTAGGCGGCCAATGTCTCCTGGCGGTTCATCCCCTGTCCACCTCAAACACCATCCCCTTCCGAACTGCTCATTTCCCCGAGTTTTGGGCATCGGATGGTGTTTGTCGGGTATGGCGCAGAGCAGTCAACAGGAATTGTAGTTGCTGTTCCCCCTCCTCTTCCTTTTGAATTTTGTAGTCATCCTTGTTGTTAGATGCATCTTTTCGGTTAGAGGTAGTCGGGGTCTTCGAATGGAATTGTTACGTCCATGTGTTCCCCCAGTTGTTCTCATCTATTAATTATTACGAGGATGAAGGACTGAGAGGTTTCCGCTGTGGCCGAAGATTCAAGGATTTTCACCATAACGAGCATGGATCTCCACTCACCCGCTACTGGAAGACGGTTTCGAGCCAAGTGACTCTGCAGAAATGATGAAGTGATAGAGAAAAGCCCGAGTAGAGGAGTGATCTACTTTACCGAATCTCCTGGTTGTATCTTGGTATTCCTCTGAGATGTTGGTGTCAATGTATTTCTCATATGAATGAAGGAAAATATTCCTTACCTTTGATGTACAAATGCTTGTATTAATATTCCGATGTCGCGCTTGCTCCCTTTTTGTCTGGTAGATTGTGTTAACCTTACTTCCGTAGCGCCTGGGTATCCCAGGCACCTATAGCACCGCGAGATATCAGGGTCTCGGCTACTTGGTCGGGCGTCCGTAGCACCCAAACCAAGCCTAAGTACCCCGGGCATCAGCAGCACCACGAGGTATTAGAGTTTTTGATTCTTGGTTGGGAGTCCGTAGCACCCCAGCCAAGCCTAAGTACCCCAGACATCCGCAGCACCGCGTGGTATTAGGGTTTTAGATTCTTAGTTGGGAGTCCGTAGCACCCAGACCAAGCCTAAGTACCCCGAGCATCCACAACCCCATGAGGTATTCGGGTTTTAGATTCTTGATTGGGAGTCCGTAGCACCCAGACCATGCCTAAGTACCCCAGGCATCCGCAACACCGCGAGGTATTAGGGTTTTTTATTCTTGGATGGGAGTCCGTAGCACCCAGACCAAGCCTAAGTACCTCGGGCATCCGCAACACCATGAGGTATTAGTGTTTTTGATTCTTGGATTGGAGTCTGTAGCACCCAGACCAAGCCTAAGTACCTTGGGCATCCGCAGCTCCATGAGATATTAGGGCTTTTGATGCTTGGTTGGGAGTCTGTAGCACCCAAACCAAGCCTAAGTACCTCGGGCATCCGCAGTGCCGCAAGGTATTAGGGTTTTTGATTCTTGGTTTGGAGTCTGTAGCACCCAGACCATGCCTAAGTACCCTAGGCATCCACAGCACCGCGAGGTATTAGGGTTTTTTATTCTTAGTTAGGAGTCTGTAGCACCCAGACCAAGCCTAAGTACCTCGGGCATCCGTAGCACCATGAGGTATTAGGGTTTCTGATTCTTGGTTGGGAGTCTATATCACCCAGACCAAACCTAAGTATCCCGGGCATCCACAGCACCACGAGGTATTAGGGTTTTGGTTTCTTGGTGATGTACTGGCACTTTGGAGAGGGCACCTACCTTTATTATTTGAATTCACTACAAGGCAACAAGAATACATAGGCAGGTACACAATATGCAAGGTAAATCTTACCGGGGATGAGAGGGTCGGAGATAGTTGGCCTGCTCTGGCCTCTTGAGTCTTTTGTTCCTATCCTCCGGTCCACGATAGCTTCCTTCAGTTAGCTTTCTGGAGCCCTCGGGTTTTTCCGATACTCTGATCTGACTTCACCACTGTAATATCGCTGAGACACCAGCTAGTCCCCTTTGACTTCAACCACTCGGTCGCCCACAGGGAATTTTATCTTCTGGTGGTAGACAAAGACCATCGCCTGGAAGACATTGAGCGCCAGGAGACCCAAGATGGCGTTGTAGGATGAGGGAGCATCTACAATCAAGAAGGGTGTCCTCTTGGTCCTCTCAAGCACGTCACTCCCCAATGATTAAGATAGGGTGATCTGCCATATCAGCTGTACTCGATACCCAGTGAAGCCGAACAGTGGGGTCGAGACCAAGAGTATCTCATCCTCGTCAATCTGCATCTGATCCAGAGCCGCCTTGTACAGGATGTTGATAGAACTTCTTGTATCCAAGAAGATGCGCTTAACCTCATAGTTGGCGATGCGGGCAAGGATTACTAGGGCGTCTTCAAGGGGAGCTTCCACTTCTTCCAAGTCTGCTGGACCGAAAGAGATTGTAGGGACATGATCCTGGCTCCGACACATCCCGATTGAGTAGTTTTCCAGTCGTCGGGTATGAGACTTCCTTGACCAATGGGAATCCCTTCCGGTGGGTCCCCCGGAGATTACTCCAACATGTCCCGAGGGCGGGCCACGTATAGGGGACATGCCCTTCCAGGGATCTCTTTCTAAGGAGGGTGATCTATGGGGTGTAGGCCCTCGACTCCTTCCTGTTGGGACCGGGTGCATGTTGACATGGATGCGGGTTCGTAATTTTAAAAATTAATTACATGCAGCGGAAGGTTTATCATAAATAATTTCTCAAATTATTTAACCACACATCTAAGCTTGCAATTTTATCATGTGTAGACATGATCATATATTTAAAATTTTGCAGAAACGTAAACTAATTTATGTATTACCTCGCGTAACTCGAAGGAAGGGATGAGATCCAACCGTAAGCGTCCCTTTGGAAGCTCCGCCTCTATTCGCGTCCACGCCGAGTATCTTCGGGATGACTTCGCAAAAGCACGAGTTTCATGTTCTCGAGAACTACTAGATTCTCCGAGAATGCGACGAGAAAAACCAAGAGAGAAGTCGGAAGACTAACCACAAAAGGATGGCAGGAATCAAAATTCCGGCTAAGCAAAAGAAGAGGCTTGCGGCAAAAAGATCCTTACGGCAAACTCTAATTTCGGCAGCACCTTCTTCCGGACAAGAGATGGCCGGAGCTTCCTTCTCCGGCAGCAGGTGGTGGTCGGCAGGGAAAAGGCAGGGGCGGCCGCTGGTACTCCTTCTTGGGGCTGGTTGGCGCACGCAAGAAGGGGAGAAGAGAAGGAGAGAAAGAGAGGGAGAGAGCCTATGCCTTCATCTCTTCGATTATCACCCAAGCCTTGCCTTGGGTCCTTTATATAGTGGCCTCTCAACCATCAAGCCTCTCCAATATGGAATAACTTATTCCATCATGCCAAGTTTGATTTTATATCATGGTTATGTTGGATCGAGAGAATACGATAGAGGGGGGTGAATATCGTAGATCGTTCGGATTGAGAAAGAGAATACGCAGCGGAAAAATCAAAATAAAACAAACGCGAACACCAAGATTTTACTTGGTTCGGAGTCGCGGTCGGCTCCTACTCCAAGGCCCAGGGTCGTTGACCATTTACTGCGGGCAATTCTATATGCGCAAAACAGTTTACAGAAAGATGTTACAAGAGTAGTACAGTAAACATAAAAATAGCTCTTTGTTACCGACGTCCAGTGTAGATTGTATTTTGGAGCAGAGAGACGTCGTTGGTGCTTGTATCTCGAGTTGGGAGGTTTTCGGAGCAGAGCGCTGGAGCAAAAGAGCGTAATAGCATTGGAGAAAAGTGTTGATGGAAGCCTTGGGGTCGAGGGGCTATTTATAGCCTCTGGGGGTGCCCGGAATGTTGGGGGCGCCCCCCCCCCCCAAGTGTCAGCCGATCCGAGAAACTCTCGGTCAGCTCTGATCCCTTCAAACTCAGGATCAAACTTTCATAGGGGCGCCCGGGACACTGGGGGCGCCCGGGTTGACTCTATCCACTGGCTTCTCGCAGGCTTAACTCTTATCCGGTTCGTTGGCTTGAGCTAGGGGCGCCTGGAGCATCCGGGCTGCCCGGGAGCACGGGGGCGCCCCGCCCACTTAGCTTCCGAAGCATACTTTTGCTCTTCTTGTTTTGTATTCACCTTGGGGGCGCCCGGGACACTGCAGGCGCCCTACTCAGCTTCTGCCTCACTCCTTTGAGGCTTTCTGAGCTGTAGACACTCGTTCCTTCAGTCTTGCATCCAGGGTTAGTCCAAAACAACACAGAGCAATAATGTATTAGTTTTATACAGCCTTAGCTGTCTTGGTTCTGACTTTGGGTCTCCAAAATGGAGCCCTAGGTCGAGCCGACGCCTACTGTTCCCTCGACGGGGAATGCGTCCTCACCTACTCCTCTCAAGAGAATTTACCTTTTGCCAACCGGCTCCTCCGGTTGGACTTTTGCCCGATGCACCTGACCAGGTCTTCGTGCCCACCTTACGAGCAGGTCTTCATGCCCACCTTCCGAGTAGGTCTTCTGTGCCCAGCTCCTTGCCAGGGCTTCGTGCCCAATCCTCAACCAGGACTTCGTGCCCACCTTCCGAGCAGGTCTTCGGTGCCCAGCTCCTTGCTAGGGCTTCGTGCCCAGTCCTTGACCAGGACTTCGTGCCCAGTGTACCTAGGACTTCTTTTCCTGTATACTTAGTGAACATGTTAGATCAATATACTATCTTAACTTTAGAACCCTTTTGCCATTATCAAAACACAGGTTCGACTTGGGTGATGCCTGCACCAACAATCTCCCCCTTTTTGATTTATGGCAACCTGGTTCAAAAAGTTAAGTTAATCAAGAACATGTGATATAATAGTAGTTTCCTCCCCCTGGAAGGAATCTCCCCCTAGGTTTTTCAAAAGTTCGTGGGGTTTGAAAAAATTTCTAAGTCTAAAGATAGAATTAATTTTAAACACTTACAACAATTTTCAAAAGACACTTTAGTCACATATTTTCAAAAAAATGGTTGTTCACATTTGAAAATTTCCAAAACAAATTTTAAGTCAGTAGAAAAGAATCATCTTCTGGAGTTTTAAGTTCTTAGAGCCATAGCTTAAGTTTAGGATAAGTACTTAGCAAAATTTGAACAAAAGATTTTTGAAAAACAGCTTAAGTACTTAGGAACCTTTTTGTAAACAAATTAAGTTTAGAAACATTTTTGAAAACAGCTTAAGTACTTAGAACCATTTTTGAAAACAGCTTAAGTTTAAGTACTTAGAAACATTTTTGTACTTTTGAAAATAGATTAAGTACTTTTTGAAGAAGGATAGTTTTAAGTACTTAGGATTAAGTACTTTTTGAAATTTAGAATTTTGAAAAATTTTAACGCTTTTCTCCTATCTCTCCCCCTTTGCCATATATCAAAAACAAAGTAATATAGCAAAAAAAATAAATAAATTGCATAAATAAATTGCAACAGGAATTAACGTGCTGTACTGAACCAGCTTAAGCTATTAACTAAACCAAAGCAATTTCAATTATCTCTTTTAGGGTCCTGTCTAACCCAATTAGCTACTTGCTAACTGTTATAAACAGTAGTCTTCGCTAGGGTTAGTCAAGTTAGGTGTTCTGTTCAAGTTAGATTTTCTAAACTTGACACTTAACTTGATTGCTGTTTAAGTTGTATTTAGTGCCCCAATTACTGCAGATGCACTGATCTACATCTTGAATTAAGGCAATGACCTAAGAATCTCAACCCTTTCTAGGTTATCAATCAACAGTACCCTAAGGTGGTTGTGAGATGTTGGCTTCTAAATCTATAGGTGCATGCAGTTCTAGGGTTAGGGCCTAGGCTAAGTTCATTTGCGAAAAAGCCCTAGTTTTGAAGGGGGTAGTTTTGAAATAAAACTAAGTCAAGAAATTGATTTTAAAATTTGCAAAAAAAAATTTCAAACTAAGTAAAAGTGATTTTGAAATCAAGTAAAGCAGTTTTTAAAATTCTTTTTAGAAACTGATATGTAAAGCAGTAAGAAAAATATAGTAAGCCTATTCTACTAAGCATAATCCTAACTGCCTTCTTAGTGAGCTGAACTCAGACTCAGGTAGGGATTTAGTGAATATGTCAGCTAAGTTAGATTTAGATTCTACATACTTAAGGACTATCTCACCCCTGGCTACATGATCTCTTACAAAGTGGTGTTTAACTTCTATGTGTTTAGTTCTAGAATGTTGAATTGGATTCTTAGTTAGATTAATTGAGCTTATATTGTCAATGAAAACCTGAGTTTGGGTGTAGTTGAGCTGGAAGTCCTTAAGAGTATGTATCATCCATAAAAGTTGTGCTACACATTCTCCTAAAGCTACATACTCAGCTTTAGTTGTGGATAGAGCCACACAGTGTTGTTTTCTGCTGCACCAACTTACTAGACTATTTCCTAACAGTTGGCAGCTTCCACTTGTGCTCTTTCTATCTAATTTACAACCAGCGTAGTCATAATCCGAGTATCCTGACAATTCAAAGGTTGAGGTCTTAGGATACCAAATCCCTATATTTAGGGTGCCCTTAACATATCTTAATATTCTTTTTAGGGTTGCTAAGTGCATTTCCTTAGCACAGGTTTGGTATCTAGCACACATCCCTACAGCAAAAAGAATATCAGGTCTGCTGGCTGTAAGGTACAGTAGACTTCCAATCATACTTCTATAGAGCCTAAGGTCTACTGGTTTACCATCAGGGTCACTATCTATTTTTACATTTGTGGCCATGGGGGTACTTATGCTTTTAGAGTTATCCATTTTAAATTTCTTTATTAACTCTTTAGCATATTTAAATTGATGGACATAGTTTCCATCCCTAGTTTGTTTAATTTGTAACCCTAGAAAAAAGTTGAGTTCACCAACTAGGCTCATTTCAAATTCATTTTCCATTATTTTCACGAATTCTTTTAAAAAATTAGAGTTGGTGGACCCAAAGATTATGTCAACGACGTAGATTTGGGCAATAAAGATTTCTTTTCCTAAGGTTTTAATAAATAGGGTTGAATTAATTTGTCCTTGTTTAAATTCTTTAGAAATTAAATAAGTTGATAAGCGTTCATACCAGGCCCTAGGTGCTTGTTTTAGTCCATAAAGTGCTTTAGTAAGTTTGTAAACATGGTCAGGTCTTTCTAAGTCCTCAAAATCAGGGGGTTGTCCTACATAGACTTCTTCCTTAATGAATCCATTTAGAAAGGCTGACTTTACATCCATTTGATAGAGTTTAAATCCTTTATGGGATGCAAAGGCTAACAACATCCTAATAGACTCGAGTCTAGCTACTGGGGCATAGGTTTCGTCATAATCTAACCCTTCTACTTGACTGAATCCTTTCGCTACTAAGCGGGCTTTATTTCTGACTATCTCTCCTTGATCATTTAATTTATTCCTAAAAACCCACTTAGTGTCAATGACGGATTTGCCCTCAGGTTTAGGTACTAGTTCCCAGACTTGGTTCCTTTCAAATTGGGCTAACTCTTCTTGCATAGCTATGATCCAATCAGGATCAGGTAGGGCTTCCTCTATAGTCTTAGGTTCTATTTTTGAAATCATTACTATCTGACTAAGGTTTCTATAGGAAGACCTAGTTCTGACTCCTAGAGTTGGATCACCCACAATTTGATCGGTTGGGTGACTGAGTCTGGGTTTCTTGGTTTTTCTAGAACTTGGTTCAGCCTCAGGTCCAGCTGGTCGGTATGGTTCACTATTTGATTCAACACTTTGGGCTGGTTCAATTATTGGTTCAATAGTTGGTTCAATTGACTCATTAGTTGGTTCAATAGTTAGTTCGTTTATGGGTTCAATTAAGGATTCAACAGTTTGTTCATTATCTTCTTGATCAGTATTTGATGAAGTTAGATTTGGATTATCAGATTTTGAGTTAATTTCTTCATCAAATATTAGATTGGTTGTTTCTTCGATTTTCTTAGATTGTTTGTTGTAAACCCTATAGGCTCTACTTGTTGTTGAGTATCCTAAGAAGATGCCTAGGGTTGACTTAGACTGGAATTTACCTAGATAGTCTTTGGTGTTTAGGATATGGACTTGGCACCCAAAGACCCTTAGGTAGTGTAGGTTTGGCAGTTTATGGTAGTATAATTCATAGGGTGTTTTGTTGTGTCGCTTGTTAATCAGGACCCTATTTTGGATGTAGCAAGCCGTACTAATTGCTTCTGTCCAATATTGGTTAGCTAAGTTGAATTCATTGAGCATAGCCCTAGCGGCTTCCTGTAGGGTTCTAATTTTTCATTCGACTATCCCATTTTGCTGGGGGGTTCTAGGACACGAAAATTCATGCACATACCCATTTACCTTACAAAATTCCTCGAATTGTTGATTTTCAAACTCTCCCCCGTGGCCACTCCTAAGTCTTTTGATTTTAGTATCGTTTTGATTTTCAATTAACTTACAAAAGTCATTGAATAGGTTCAGGGTTTCATCTTTGTTTTTTAGAAACCTAACCCAGGTAAACCTAGAGTAATCATCAACTATTACTAAGCAGTACCGGTTTCCGCTTAGTGACTTGGCTCCATGTGAATCAAATAGGTCAAGGTGCAGGAGCTCAAGTGTGGTTTGAGTTAGGTCAGACTGAGTTAGTTTGTTATTAGACCTGATTTGTTTACCTTGATTACATGATTTACATATTAGGTTTTCATGGTTCTTAATTTTAGGGATACCTTTAATTAGGCCAAGTTGGGTGATTTTTGAGATTATTCTTAGGTTAGTGTGACCTAATCTCCTATGCCAGAGGTTTGATTGTTCTAACTGAGTTAACATGCATTTAGGTACTAGTGGTAGGATTATAGTGTAAACATTATTTTTCCTAGTGCCCTTAAGCATGATTTCTGAGTCTTGCAGGTTTCTAATCAGGCAGTTAGAATTGTTAAATGTAATTATATATCCAGAATCACACAGTTGACTTATGCTAAGCAAGTTAAATTTAAAATTTTCAACCAAAAGAACTTTCTTAATAACAAAGTCAGACTTAAGTTCAATATTACCTGACCCAATTACCTTGAGTGTAGCATTGTTGCCAAATGCCACTGAGCCTAAGTTCTTGAATTTGAGTTTGGTGAATTTCAATTTATCTCCAGTCATATGTCTGGAGCACCCGCTATCCAACATCCATTGGTCCAAATCTTTATGTTCCTACACATAAAGAGTTTTGTTGATTTGGATCCAATTAGAATCAAGAATAGCCTAAATTGATTTTCACAGCCTAGTCTGTCTCACCCAAATCTAGGGTTATCAATCACATTAGCCTTAAGGGTTTTTGTGAGACAGGTTTTGGTAGATAGAGTTATTTTTTAAAAAAAAATTATGATTTATTTTTTTAAAAAAATTGAATTAATTTTGGAAAATAGTTGATTTTGAGTTTATTAAAAAAATGTTTAAATCTACAATTAACTGAAAATTTATGTAAGATTTGAATTTGACAAAGAATAATTTGAATTTGAATTTCAAAAATTGGCTTCCAGGTCTTGGCGAGGCACTAGGCCTTCTTTGGCCGTAGCCTTATTGGATCATCAACCCTTTCCTTGACAAAGCCTTTTAATGAAATTTCATTTTCAAAATTATTTTTTGAAAAATTCTGGTCTAACTAGTTTGGGTCTTGGATCGGTAGCTTCGGCTAGTTTCACCAGTCTAAAGAGACCAAGTAGACTATACTTGACCTTATTAGAATTGGTTTCCCTAACGTACTATCATCTCACCGCCACCCAATACTATGTTATTCAAATTTCAGTTGAATTGGTTCAGTCCTTAAACTAACCATTCCTAAATCTAAACATGGTAAATTGTAGAAATTAAATAAACAAGCAATCATGCAATTTGCAAACAAAGATTGAATTTTATCTAACAATAAGTATTGTTTTTAATTTGGCTCCCCCTGGACTAAAGCCACGATAATGGTTTGGCAAGATGTGAATCTTGTCCTTGGGGATCCAATACTGATTTGATCCAGTTTGTTTGTTCAGGTACAGTTTGGGTACCCATGCCTGAACCTTAGGTCTGGACTGGTTCAGTACAGCATAGTAGGATCTTTGTCTAGATTTGGTTCTATAGCCTAACCCGGATCGATTTAGAACAACTTCTGTTTTCCAAGAATCATGTCAAGACCCTTGGACCCAGAAGTGAATCGTTAAGGCAGTTCTAAGATCCTTAACTTGAGTTTTCAAGAAAGAATTCTCTGATTCAAGTTTTTCAACTTTAGCAGAGGTTCCTTCTTAAACCTTCTCAGTTAAGGGTTCAGAGTCTGCTCTCTCTTTCAGGAGTTTTACTTCCTGTCTGAGAGACTCGACTCGAATTTTGGCTTTTGTCAAATCTCGAGAAAGATAAGAAATTAACTCGCATAATTGAATTCTTGAAAACCCACTTACAGTTATTTCGCCGTCCTCCGAGAATGTAAGTTTGCCGTCGTCCGGTTCTGATTCTGACTCGGTCTCGATTTCCTCTGAGGCGGTTAGTGCAAGCAGGTTAGACTGTGGGGCCTCTTCTTCTTCAGAGGAGGAGGACTCGTCCCACGTTGCCTGAAGTGCCTTCTTTCTTCTTGCTTTCTTGGCTTCTTTTAGGTTAGGGCATTCGGATTTGAAGTGTCCCTTTTTGTTGCACTCGAAGCACATTACACTTGATTTGTTCTTAGTTGACTCAGCTTGATCTTCCTTCTTTCGGTTGGCTTTTCTTCTGTTGGATTGATTCTTCAATTCCTTGTAGTAATTTCGGGCCAATCAGACCAGCTTAGGTCGATCTCCTTCATCATCTTCCGAGTCTGAGTCTGAATCAGACTCGGGTGCAGGTTGAGGTTTCTTCTTGGTTGTCTTTCCAGCTTTACCTGCAACAAAGGCAATGCCTTTCTCGGCCAGATTGCAGTTAGTCTGCTCATGCAATTCTAATTCAGAAAAAAGTTCGTCTAATTTGATTTTGGAAAGATCCCTAGAAACTTTGTATGCATCTACCATAGATGCCCATAAGGTGTTTCTTGGGAAAGCGTTTAGGGCATACCTTATTAGGTCACGGTTTTCTACCTTGTGACCGATGGTGTGTAGTCCATTCATTAACTCCTGAATTCTGGCGTGGAGTTGAGCTGCCGTTTCGGTGTCGTTCATCTTGATCGTGTATAGCTTGTTCAGGAGGAGATCTCTCTTGCTGATTCGAGTATCTGAAGTTCCTTCGTGCAGCTCGATCAGCTTACCCCAGAGTTCTTTGGCGCTGTTGAATGGACCCACCCGGTTCAGCTCCTCTTTTGTTAGGCCGCATTGGAGGGTCTGGGTTGCTTTAGCATCTGCTTCAATTTTTCGTTTCAGAGCGGTATCCCACTCTGTGTAGTTTTGAGGTACTCCTTCAGCATTCTTTGGAATCTCCAGTCCAGACTGGATGATTATCCACATGTCCACCTGAGTTTTCAGGTGGACCTCCATTCTGCTCTTCTAGTAGGAGAAGTCCTCCCCATTGAAGAGCGGTGATCTTGCGGTGCTGAAGCCTTCTTGCATGGCCATTAGAGATTTTATCTGAGAAAGAAAAGGGAAGAAAAAAAACTGTCCCAAGACTTGGTCTTGGATTAGCAATGCAGGATAAAGAAAAATAATTATCGAGTGGTGTTGCACCAACCTCGATTAACGAGAAAAACTTTCGAACGAAAAAAAATTAAAAAGATTTCGTAAAAATCATAAAAATTCTCAAACTAGTGGTTGCACCAAATTTGAGCTTCCCCGCTCTGATACTACTTGTTGGATCGAGAGAATACGATATAGGGGGGTGAATATCGTAGATCGTTCGGATTGAGAAAGAGAATACGTAGCAGAAAAAATCAAAATAAAACAAACGCGAACACCAAGATTTTACTTGGTTCGGAGTCGCGGTCGGCTCCTACTCCAAGGCCCACGGTCGTTGACCGTTTACTGCGGGCAATTCTATATGCGCAAAATAGTTTACCGAAAGATGTTACAAGAGTAGTACAGTAAACGTAAAAACAGCTCTTTGTTACCGACGTCCGCTGTGGATTGTATTTCAGAGCAGAGGGACGTCGTTGGCACTTGTAACTCGAGTTGGGAGGTTTCCGGAGCAGAGCGCTGGAGCAGAAGAGCGTAATAGCATTGGAGAAAAGTGTTGTTGGAAGCCTTGGGGTCGAGGGGCTATTTATAGCCTCTGGGGGTGCTCGGAACGTTGGGGGTGCCCCCCCACGTGTCAACCGATCCGAGCAACTCTCGGTCAGCTCTGATCCCTTCAAACTCGGGATCGAACTTTGACGGGGGCGCCCGGGACGCTGGGGGCGCCAGGGTTGACTCTATCCGTTGGCTTCTCGCAGGCTTAACTCTTATCCGGTTCGTTGGCTTGAGCTAGGGGCGCCCGGAGCATCCGGGGCGCCCGGGAGCACGGGGGCGCCTGGGAGCACGGGGGCGCCCCGCCCACTTAGCTTCCGAAGCGTACTTTTGCTCTTCTTGTTTTGTATTCGCCTTGGGGGCGCCCGGGACACTGCGGGCGCCCTACTCAGCTTCTGCCTCACTCCTTTCAGGCTTTCTGAGCTGCAAACACTCGTTCCTTCAGTCCTGCATCCAGGGTTAGTCCAAAACAACACAGAGCAATAATGTATTAGTTTTATACAGCCTTAGCTGTCTTGGTTCTGACTTTCGGTCTCCAAAATGGAGCCCTAAGTCGAGCCGACGCCTACTGTTCCCTTGACGGGGAACGCGTCCTCACCTACTCCTCTCAAGAGAGTTTACCTTTTGCCAACCGGCTCCTCCAGTTGGACTTTTGCCCGATGCACCTGACCAGGTCTTCGTGCCCACCTTACGAGCAGGTCCTCATGCCCACCTTCCGAGTAGGTCTTCTGTGCCCAGCTCCTTGCCAGGGCTTCATGCCCAGTCCTCGACCAGGAATTCGTGCCCACCTTCCGATCAGGTTTTCGGTGCCCAGCTCCTTACCAGGGCTTCGTGCCCAGTCCTTGACCAGGACTTCGTGCCCAGTGTACCTAGGACTTCTTTTCCTGTATACTTAGTGAACATGTTAGATCAACATACTATCTTAACTTTAGAACCCTTTTGCCATTATCAAAACACAGGTTCGACTTGGGTGCTGCCTGCACCAACAGGTTAAAATCATATTTTAATTTATGATAAAAAATCAATCAAGTCTCTTCTCTCCTATGGAATAAATTTCCTTATCATGGTAAATCAATCCATGATTGATTTTATAAAATAAATCAATCCATGGTTCATTTTAATTTCCATGAAAAATAAACCAAACCTTGGTTTATTATATAAAAATTTATATCATCCATAATTTTATAAAACAAACCACACTTGGTTTATTTTATAAATTGAACCAAAAACATGGTTCTCCCCCTTTGTTGTGGCCGGCCAAGCAAAGAGGATGGAGGCCCTCTTTGGCCGGCCCATCCAAGCCAAGTCCCAATGAATTAAACATATTTAATTCATCTATTAAGTCTACAAAAGTCTTAGCCATTTTACGCTTCCGATGTGTCTCTGAAAAATTCAGATTCGACTTATCGTTTGGCTCAACCAAACTTAATCTCTCTTAATTGGAAAATTTAATTTTCAACTCGTTTTAAATCCCTCGGATTACTCGTAATACGTCTGACTAAAATTTCCTTTCGATTTATGTTGGCCGTCTATAATTAATCAATTAATTATAGAACGATCATGAGTGACACCTAGTAGTACATCATGATCCCCAATTAATCGAAAGATCAACGGTTGACCTCAGAAACAATTCTGAAACCCTTCAGCAGCTATAATGAATCGTGCCCCATTCCCTTCACCATCTTATACCCACTTGGTTCAGGACATGGTCTATGTGTGTCAGTCCCCACTAGGCTGACTACGTCACACCTAGCCCAAGTAACGTTTTCTCGTCCTACGGATTCTAATTACTCTCATGTATTTAAGAGATTCATACTCTGAACATGTCATGCTCTGCCCAGAGGCTTCGAGTAACAATCCAACGATAGACCTCGGGTATACATCTCCTCGCAAGGAGTGGTGAATCCTTTGTAGGCTGTTCAAACATCTTCGGGCACTTCGGCTTATACCCAATCATCCTGGGTCCACACCTCCTTGGAGATGCTTGCTTAAGATGTCAAAGTATAAGTCTCCATGACCAAGATGACTTGAACACCGCAAGTCAAAGGAACATCGCACTTAAGCTGCAGTAAGAACTTCACTGACATATCTATATGTAGACTACCATATGAAGTTTTACAGCCAGTCACTCCAATGAACTAGTTCCCTTAACTAGCATTCATGTTTATCTCCGGACATCTCAATGTCACCAGCCAGTGAGAATCAGCTGATTAGAGAATAACTCATGCTAGTCTCAACAGAATTGATAGTGTCTGTATTCATCAATTCATCGACTAGGGACAATTACAATACTTCACAATTGCACATGTAGAGATAATCACTAGTTGTGAATTCATCACAAATTCTCTCATGCTGTAAATTGTATTGCGGACATTCAGTAAATGAGTTTATGATCTCAATCAAATACATAAACATGTATACTCAAATAGTGAATATTCATTTATTAGAATAAATGATTACAATCATAAGGCGATTGCCTTAGGATACTTCTCTCATATCACTAACACTTCCTCGCGATCGTGTCAGGACCGATATCGGGTCTCATTTTCCCCGGCCTGCTGCTGTAGGGAGAAAGGCTTCATCATGGAGATCTTCGGCAATACCCTATCTTATTCGACTTCCTCTGAGGTTTGATGCCTACCTCCTCACTCAATTTCCTCTTCAAGGCATGACACTCCTCAATGGAGTGCATTGTAATGCCATGGAAACCAAAGTACTTCGTCAATGGCTCCAGCTACTCAGTATCCACCGTCTCGACTAGCCTTCACCTACCAGCCCACTGGTCCTTCCCGAGGTGAAGATCTTTCCCTCGAGTTGGAGCTGGGGGCTCCCTCATTTCGGACCGGGGAATAGATTGAGCAAGGACTCCGGCTGGTTCCTTGCGACGGGCGTATTGCACCTCCTCCTTGTTAACATGCTTGACAGAACCCTCCAGCAGATCATCGAAGCTGATGGGTGGCTTCTTCACCAGGGATCGGAAAAAATCCCCTTCCACGAGCCCTTGTGTACAGGCACTTACGAGGAATTCTGACGTCACACTGGGCACGTCTTGTGCCACCCTGTTGAACCGCTGGATGTACTACTTGAGTGACTCTTTCGGCTTCTACTTGAGGGCAAATAAATTGAGTGTCATCTTCTGATAGCGATGGCTACTGGAGAAATGGTGGAGCAAGGCGGTTCTAAACTCTGCGAAGGAGTTAATAGAACCTAGTGGCAGCCTCTAGAACCATCGTTGGGCTGCTCCGGACAGGGTGTTCAAAAACACTTGGCATTTTACACCGTCAATATACTGGTGCAGGAGTGTCATATATTTAAACTTATAGACATGATCCTATGGATCTATCTTCTCATCATAATCAGCGATCCCAGACCCACAAAACTGCTTCGGCATGGGGTCTTTCACAATCTCAGATGAGAATGGAGTAGAGTGAACCTTATGGGAGGCCTGAGGTTCCTCCCTTTTTCCTTGTCCTTCTTCGTGCCTCTGTGCACTGGAGGCTACCGAGTTGGCCTTTTCAATGTCTCTGAGAGAGTCTCGTCGGTGGTCCGGGGCAGCATTGGCGCGTCGCCACAGAGGTCTGACGGATCTTCACGGTTGGGGGTGCGAGAGGGAGACCCTGGGGATCTCCTCTCGTCCCAAAGCACCTTGTTACGAGGTGACTTGCTCGATTTGGTGTTGTTCAAGCGCCCCCTTGATGGTGCTGGCCACCAATCGGTCAAGTTCCTCATTCGTCAAGACAATGGATTGTCCCGTCGGCTCTGCCATCGGTGCTCCTTCGAGTGCTTTACTGGTTTACCACAGATGACACCAAACTTGTTCCAGAAGGAATCAACGTCGACGGTCAGTCACCAGGGTTCTGCCCGCGTGAACGCTGACCATTGAAGAGGAAGTCACACCCTGCGAGATTAACACAAGCTTAGGGGAACACGCCGGAGGTTGTCCAGCAGAGCCCACTCCGACGCTCAAGTCAGTGCCTCGATGGAGAAGATGAAAAGAAGGCAAGACAGTATGTGTGTAGTAAAGAAATGCATAACCCCCCTTACCGGAGGGGGTGGAATCCCTTTTATACCTACGGCGGTTGTATTGGTGCGCCCCCATGATCTATGCCACGTCCCCCCCCCCCTTCCTTGGTTACTGGATAGTCTTTGAAACGGTCCACGCCGTCATTAAGTTCCACCCGTTGTGACATTTAAGGGTCATGATAGCTCCGCGATAGTAGGGATGATTATCCGCAGATCCGAGAAAAAGGGGGACCGTTACTTGAGGTTGAATGTTGCTTGGGCTCCGCTTCCCCGAGGTGATCTCGGGGTCTTCTGACCCGGAAGGTCCCGGGCACTCTGTTTCCCCTAGGCCCGACTTCCCGGGGTGATCCCGGAGGGGTTGTCTGATCTGATCTCCAGGACGTGTTTACCGCGGGGGGGGGTGGGGGGGGGCGCAGGATCCTCTTCCCGAGAGTGTACCGGGAGCTCTTAAAGGGGAGTCGCTCAGACTCGCCAAATCTTGCCACCCAACTTCTTCAGCCCACGTGTCCGCCATGGGCTATTCAACCCCATCAACACACAAATTAAAAGACTTTGGAGTGACCACGGGGGAGAATTTGTAAATCGAAGATTTAATGAATTCTGTTAAATTAATGGGTACATCCATTAATTTTCATGCCCTAGAACCCTCCAACAAAATGGAGTAGTTGAGAGAAAAAATAGAACCCTTCAAGAAGCCGCTAGGACCATGCTCAACGAATACAACTTATCCAATCAATTTTGGACAGAAGCTGTAACGACCCGGCCCGTTTGGCGGTCTATTTACCGGTCCTCATGATCCTCGTACCATCGACCGTGCCGTTACCATACTAGGCCTTCCCACTGCCTGGTTGGTGGATTTTTGCCTTCCGAGGATTCGAACCCTAGACCCAGGCTTAAATCTAGTTCTTTATGAATCCTGAATACCAATTGAGCTATAGCTCAATTGGTATTCAGGATTCATAAAGAACTAGATTTAAGCCTGGGTCTAGGGTTCGAATCCTGGGAAGGCAAAAATCCACCGACCAGGTGGTGGGAAGGCCTAGTATGGTAACGGCACGGTCGACGGTCGACGTTCGACGGTACGACGGTCATGATGACCGGTAAATGGGCTGGTAAATGGGCCTCCAAATGGGCTGGGTCGTTACAAAAGTGATAAACACAGTCTGTTACATTCAAAATAGGGTCCTAATAAATAAAAGACATAACAAAACCCCTTATGAAATTTGTTACCACAGACTACCAAATTTGCATTATCTAAGGGTATTTGGGTGTAAAGTACACATTTTGAATACTAAGGATTACCTAGAAAAATTCCAATCAAAATCAACCCCAGGAACTTTTATAGGATACTCAACAACAAGTAGGGCATATAAGGTCTACAACAAACAAACCCTTAAAATTGAATAAATCACAAACTTAATATTCGATGAAGAAAATGTAACAAAACCTACTATCAACCTAAACAACCCACCAAGCCTAAATACTTCAAATCAAGATCAAGAAGAAATTGAACCATTAATTGATCCATCAATTGAACCAACTACTAAATCTGAACCAATAGCTGAGCCAACCCACGTAGTTGAACCAATCCCTGAACCAAACCTACCAGCTGGACCTGAGGCTGAACCTAGTTCTAGGAGAACTAAGAAACCCAGACTAAATCATCTATCTGACCAAATCTTGGGTGATCCAACCTTAGGGGTTAAAATAAGGTTTTCCTATAGAAATCTTAGTCAAATTGCACTAATTTCAAAAATAGAACCTAAGACTATAGAAGAAACTCTACCTGACCCAGATTGGATCATTGCGATGCAAGAAGAACTAGCCCAATTTGAGAGAAACCAAGTATAGGACTTAGTACCTAACCAGAAGGTAAGTCAGTTATAGACACTAAGTGGGTATTTAGAAATAAGCTAAATGATCAAGGTGAGATTATGAGAAACAAAGCCCGTTTAGTAGCTAAAGGTTTTAGTGAAGTTGAAGGGTTAGATTATGATGAAACTTATGCCCCCGTAGCTAGACTTGAATCAATCAGGATGTTACTAGCTTTTGCAGCCATAGAGGCTTTAAATTATACCAAATGGATGTCAAGTCTGCCTTAATGGATTCATAAAAGAGGAAGTGTATGTAGGGCAGCCCCCAAGATTTGAGGACTTAGACAATCCCATGCATGTATTCAAACTTAGGAATGCCCTTTATGGGTTAAAACATGCACTTAGGGTTGGTATGAATGACTTTCCACCTACCTGATTTCTAAAGGATTTAATCAAGGTCAAATTGACTCAACCCTATTTGTTAAAACCTTAGAAAAAGATATTTTTATAGACCAAATCTACATAGATGGCATAATTTTTGGGTCAACTAATACTATCTTTTTAAATGATTTTGTTAAGATTATGGAAAGTAAATTTGAAATGAGCCTAGTAGGTGAACTGAACTTTTTCCTAGGTCTCCAAATAAAATAAACCAGGGATGGTAACTACGTTTATCAGTCATAATATGCAAAAGAATTAATCAAAAAATTTTAAATGGAAAACTCTAAGGGTTTAGGTACTCCCATGGCCACAAATGCAAAAATAGACAATGACCATGAAAGTAAGTCAGCTGATTTAAAACAATATAGAAGTATGATAGGTAGTTTACTATATCTAACTGCTAGTAGACCTGACATCCTGTTTGCAGTGGGAATGTGTGCGAGATACCAAACATGTGCTAAGGAGTCTCACCTAACTACCGTATAAAGAATCCTTAGGTACATAAAGGGTACCTTAAATATAGGTATTTGGTATCCTAGGACCTCCAACTTTGAATTATCAGGATACTCTAACTCAGACTATGTAGGGTGTAAATTAGATAGAAAAAGTACAAGTGGGAGTTGTCAATTACTAGGACACAGTCTAGTCAACTGGTGGAGTAGAAAGCAACACTGTGTTGCCTTATCCACAACTGAAGCAGAATATGTTGCCTTAGGAGAGTGTGTAGCACAACTATTATGAATGATGCACACCCTTAAGGATTTCAAGCTAGACTATGCCCAAACTAATGTATTCATTGACATCATAAGCTCGATCAATCTTGCAAAAAACCCTATTTATCACTCCCGAACCAAACACATTGAAGTAAAACATCATTTTGTTAGGGATCACGTAGTCAGGGGCAAAATCGTACTTACACATGTGGACTCAAAATCTAATCTAGCTGACATCTTTACCAAACCCTTACCTGAGTCTGAGTTTAGCTTACTAAGAAGACAGTTAGGATTGTGCTTAGTAGAATAGGATTGTTTTCATTTATTCTTTCAAAAAAAAAATTTAACTAGTATTTCATATTTTTAGAAAAATCATTTTCTTATTAAGTCTTGAATTTAAAAAAAATATTCAACTTATATTTTTCTAAAAATTATCCCCTTTAAAACTAGGATTTTTCTACGCAATGGACATAACCTAAGACTTAACCCTAGAATTGCATGCTCCTATAGATCTAGAAGCCAGCATCTCACAAGCATATTAGGACACTTTGATTGATAACCTAGACTGGGTTAAGATGCTTAGGTCTATGCCTCAACTCAAGATGCTTTAAGTCAGTGCATCAAGAGCAGTTGGGGCAATAAATACATTTGAATAGCAATCAAGCTATGTGTTCAAGCTTAGAAAATCTAACTTGATCAAACCACTTAACTTGACTAACCCTAGTCAAAGCTGTTGTTATATAACAGTTAGTAAGTAGCTAACTGGATTAGATAGGGCCCGAACGAGTTCAATTTGGTTTGGTTGTTTTTTTTGCTTGGACTCACTAGGATTGGTTCAATTTAGTTCAATATGCGTTCAAAATTCAGTTTTGTAAAATAAACTGGCTCTGATACACTATTTTTTTCTTCAAATATGTTTTTTTGATATATGGCAAAGGGGGAGAGTAAGAAAAGAAAAGTAAAGTTAAATTTTATTTTCAAATCAAATTTTTCTCAAATGGTATCTTAATTTTTCCAACTTCAAAAGTTTTTCAAAAGTAGCTAAAAATTTCCCTTTTCAAGTAAGAAAAGTTAAAATTTTTGTAAAATGTAAAGTTAAATGTTTTCAAATCAAAATTTTCTCAAAAGGTGTCATAATTTTTCCAACTTCAAAAGTTTTTCAAAAGTTGCTAAAAAATTCCCTTTTCAAAAGCTAAATTATATTTCTGCAAAAAGGGGCATTCTTTTTAAGGGAGTTGGTTTAAAAATAAAGACTAAAAACTTTCTGTTGTCTTTCTCATTTTAAAGAAGACTTTAACCTTTTCCTCAAAAAGGGTATCCTCAATCAAAAGGTTTTTTTTGAAAAAAATGCATGTTTTCGAAAGCATCAGGGAGAGAATCTTTAATTAAGGGGGAGCTTTATGCATTCTTTTCAAAAATATTTTTTAACGGAAAGAGGGGAAATATGTCTGTTTTAAATATACTGTTTTATTTTCTGTTTTAACTTAACTTTTGAACTATGTTGCCATAGATCAAAAAGGGGGAGATTGTTAGTGTTGGAAGCACCAGATCGAACCTGGATTTTCATAATGGCAAATGGTTCAAAGTTAAGGTTAAGGGGTTATCTAATGAATCTGTTAAGTGTGCAGGAAAGTCCTAGGTAAGCTAGGCATGATGTCTTAACCTGCAGGGTTGAGCAATAATTCCTTGTCGTGGACTGGGCACCGAAGTCCTAATCCGGAAGATCGGGCAGAAGTCTTAGCCAGGCGGGAGCTGCGGACAGAAGTAGAGACGGGTCGAGGAACGGACATCTTGAGATCCGGCAGTCTCGGAGGCCGAGCAAAAGTCCAACCAGAGGAGCTGGTTGGCGAAAGGTAACTTCTCCAGTGTGGAGTAGGTGAGGACGCGTTCCCCGAAAGAGGGAACAGTAGGCGACAGTTCGACCTAGGGTTCCATTTGGAAACCCAAAGTCAGAACTAAGATAGCGCAAGCTGTTATTTATACTTAATTTTATTGTTACTGCTGTTCTGGAACTAATCTTGGTTGTAGGAGCAAGAGGTTCGAGTTTCTGCATCCCAGGCGCCTAAGAGGACTCAGGCACCCGAGAACACAGGCACCTATGTTGATACAGGCGGCCAAGATGGGTTTTCTTCCTGAGGTTACGAAGCTAACCTGGCATGTTGCCACGTCAGCATGGGAGGCGCCCGTGTACAGTTAGGCACCCTAGACGTCCCAGGCGTCCTGGATGGGGGATAGACGTTGGCTGAGTTTGCAGATAGAGACGTGCACAAATCGATGACGTGGAAGGCGCCCTACAGCCTCACAGGCGCCCTGGACACCATTATAAAAGGGGGATCACCCCCCTGCTTCCAAACAATACTTCTTCCAACTCATGCACTCAAACGCTCTGTGCAGATCTCCCGTGCTCAAGTTCCAAGTGTCAACAACGCTCAAGATCGACGACCTACTGCTCCGTTCTTCAAATTACTTTCCGGTCATCGGTATATTTGTTTTAAGTTGTTTAAATTTTGTATTCGTGATTTAAGTTTGTAACACCATTTTCTAAAATATAGAATTGTCAAACGAAAACGGTCAAGGACCGTGAGCCTTGGAGTAGGAGTCGTTACAGACTCCAAACCAAGTAAAAAGAAAATGACTTAGCCCCCCCCCCCTCTATCGATTCTAAACGATCCCATATGATCATCTCAAGCCAATTAGAATCCGAATAGACTTAAGCATGGCTACCGGCGAAAAGGTTTCCTTATAATAGATGCCCTTTTCTGAGTATACCCCTTCGCAACAAGCCTTGCTTTAAAGGTTTCCACCTTTCCCGTCTGATCCTCTTTTTCATTTGTAAATCCACCTACATTTAATGGCTTTTACACCATCAGGTGGTTCTACTAGCTCCCAGACTTGATTAGAATCCATAGATTCTATCTCACATTTCATCGCTTTTTGCCAAGATACCGCATCTTTATCTTGGAGTGCCTCGTCATAGGTCCAAAGATCAGGTTCATGTTTACCAGGGACCAAGTCCAAAGACTCTCTCAAAAACATGAATATGTCAGGTTGCCTAACAATGTAACGCCCGAAAATTCTCGAAACTAATTTTAGAAATATCTTAGAATTTATTCCAAATTTATGGATATTTTTATGGAAGTTTTCCGTAAACGAAAGTGGCAAAAAGGATTATAAATAGAAAATCGCGTGGGTGGGAATCGAACCCTCCACCCACGCTGTGAGAGTCGAATGGGCGGACCAGCTGCGCTAGGTTGTTTTGTTGAAATAGATTGAGCGAAACAATAGATAAGGTATAATTAGGTAAATTCGCCCCCATAAGTATAAATAGATAATTAAAGAGAGAAATTTTATTTCCTCTCAAAACCCTCTCTTCCTCGCCCAAAACTCACGCACGCCGCCCCCTCTCCTCCCTTGGGCGAAAACACACCAAGCCCTAGGGCTCTCCTCCGGTGGCCGGCCAAGGCTCTTCTCCGAGAGATTTTCCTATATTCGGAATCCCCGCGACGAGAGGAACGCGTGAGCGCGAAGAAATCTCCGAGACTTCAAGTTTCTCCGGAACCTCCGACGCCGTTCTTGGTTGTAAGTCCAAGATATCGAAGTAAGTACTGCTCACCTGCAGTAAGAGGCGGTTTTTCCGCAAGTTTTTCCCGTTAGAAAGTTAAAAGTGCAATCCTCCTTGAGTTTATGATTTTGCATGTAACTCTAGTTTAATCCATGCTTGTATAAGTTTAATTAAGTACCCTATATGAGGTTAGGGTCTAAGAAAAGTTATGAGAAAAGAAAAGAGAAGATAAAGATAAGAAAAGAAAAGGCCAAGGCCTTAAGAAATCCCCAAAAGTCAAGACTTAGGGATTTGGGCACACAAGAGGCTCGTTAAAATGCCAAGGCATTCAAGATAAGAAGAAGTAGTATTTTACTTTCTAAGGCCAGTACCCGGCGTCCAAGGGCGTCGTTAAAGAAATCCAGGTGTCCAATTCCAAGGTCTTGGCCCTGGTAGACCAAGGTCTGCTCTATTAGGATTGGTGGCTCGCTACCCCAACCTTTTAGGGAACGCGCATAAGATGGTACTTACGTCTTAAGTGGATCCAAGTGAGTTATTATTTTCAAGTATATGCTTTAGCAAAGTTTTCTAAAGTTTAAAGAAGTTTTCTAAAAGTTAAAGAAAGATTTAAAGTTAAAGAATTGCTAAAGTTCAAGTTAAGCCAAGAACAAGTAAGTGGAGACTTATTAATGCTTGAGTATACATGGTTTAGTTTTCTTTGAAGCATAAAAGTATCTCATGTGATTTCACATTGTTTAAAAAAAAAAAGCATGCTTGCACATTTCGAGATTTTGTGAGCTAGATAGTACTTACTAAGCTTTTGCTTATTAGTTGCATTTCCTCTTGCTGCAGGTAAAGGTAAAGGCAAGCAATTCTGAAGGAAGGCGACAAGGCGGTGCTAAGTGACGTGTGTGTGGTGGCTGACCTTGGAGAGGTCCTTGGGACAAGATGAATAAAAGACTCAAAATACATTTGTTATAGAGTCTTAGTTAAGTTAGATCATATAGCATTCATTCAAGTATTTGCGTTTTAGATATTTTGCATGTCTTAAAACCACAAATAAAGATTCCATGTCATTTTATTTAGCATACATGTCCTTATGATTGCATTGGATGAGTATGAATGTGAGTAGTTTTGAATATTGATACTTGATGGAGCTATTTGATGCATGTGCCAAGATATTGTGAGTTTCCCTTTGAATCAAGTTGTTATTGCTCAAATATGCTTAGAAAAGTTGCATTCACATTTCACAATGCTTGAGTAATGTTATAGAACATGTGTTTGGCGTTAGGAATGCATAGGAGTTGAGTTTGGTACAAAACTCTAGTTTAAAGTTCATATAGATTTTTCATAACTTATTTACTTCCGCAAAAGTTCTAATTTCGAGTTTATGAAGTTGTTTTGATTGGCTAAAATGATTAGGAAACTAGTATAGAGTATAGAAATGGTGTTGTGTCTTTATATGGCTTGAAACTATAAGTTTTGTGGGCTTTTGAAACAAGGTTTCGAATCTGAATTTCAGGTTTTCAGGCGTGCCAATCGACTGGTTCAGTATCAGTCGACTGCCCTATCGAACAGTAGCTTCTGTTCGATGCATCAGTCGACTGCCAAGAGGCCAGTCGACTGGTGCCGCGCCCAGAAACTTTCTGTGGCCGATACCAGTCGACTGGTTAGATGGCAGTCGACTGGTACCATTGCAGTGAAGTTCTAGAGAAAGGAAGTATGCCATTGTATCATGCATGACTATTAGAGTTAGAATATCATCCCTAGATGAATTTAAAAGAAAAAAAAAGAAGTTCCGCATTCTTAGTCGTGCATTAGAGTCAAGAAGTAGATAAAGTAACGATCCGTCTAAGGTAGAGAAGGCGGGGGTCGCTACAAACAACCCTCCCACTATGACGAGGTACTACCTGTGTATCATTTGTGACACGCGGTGCAGTCACTTATGGTATATCCTCCTGTACCGTTGGTACTAAAGTAGGAACTTCCCCTCTCATTTCCCCTAAAATAATCTTACTCATGGGCTTGTGGTTCATCACATAGTCTTCTTCTAAAAATCAGACATTCGTGCTATCGATGACCTTTTGATCTTTAGAACTATAAAATAAACCACCTTTCGTTCCTCTAGAATAGCCTACGAACAAGCGTACTTCTGTACGAGATTCCAAGTTATCAGCGTCTCCCTTCAGCACATGTGTTGGACTACCCCAAATCCGAATACGTCTCAAACTGGGCTTACGCCCAATCCACAATTCTGTGGGAGTAGAGGGTACTGATTTAGAAGGTACCAAGTTCAGAATATTGTCGTTTCCAGAGCATACCCCCCAAAATGAATTTGGTAATTCAGAATAACTCATCATCGATCTAACCATCTCCATAAGAGGTTTATTCCTTCGCTCCGCCACACCATTCTGTTGGGGTATACCAGGTGCAGACAATTAGGATTGAATCCCAACCTCTAATAAGTAACTCTGAAACTCTCGCAAGAGGTACTTACCACCACGATCAGACCGTAGTGTCTAGATACTTTTACCTTGACATTTCTCCACATCAACCTTGAATTCTTTGAACCTATCAAAGCACTCAGACTTGCGGCGCATCAAGTAAATGTATCCATACCTTGAATAATCGTCTATAAATGAGACGAAATATTCAAAGCCACCTCTTGCCTGGATAGACATAGGACCACACAAATTAGAATGAACCAACTCTAACACATCTTTGGCTCTATACCCCT
Source organism: Boesenbergia rotunda (assembly GCA_024364735.1). Classification (NCBI taxonomy): domain Eukaryota; kingdom Viridiplantae; phylum Streptophyta; class Magnoliopsida; order Zingiberales; family Zingiberaceae; genus Boesenbergia; species Boesenbergia rotunda. The sequence continues at coordinate 292,911 of JAGFNQ010000734.1, forward strand.
TGGCCTTAAAAGGCCTCTTGGTCATTTTACCTTCCAAGCAGGATTCCCATGTTGGAAAATCCTCCACCACCAATGAACCAGCTATGAACCTTTGAATTCTACTCAAGTTAATATAACCTAACCTTAGATGCCAAAGATATGTTTGGTTTATTTTCAAAGGCTCTTTTCCCTTATTAGAATTAGAAGATGAGTTATTAATTTTTATTTGCATCGTGAGAGTGATTGGTTTAAGAGAGTATAAATTGCCAACCAACGCACCAGAACAGATAATCTCTCTATTCCTTTTTATAACATCTTGGTCATTAAAAGAAACAGATTATCGATCCAAAAATAATTTAGAAAATGAAATTAAATTCTTTCTAAAAGAAGGTACGTAAAGACAATTTCTTAAAATCAAACATTTATTCTTAGCAAAAGATAAATAGACATCTCCCACTACAATAGCCGCCACCTTTGTAGCACTGCCCATGTAGATAGTAATCTTACCCTCATGTTGTCGTCTGGTTTCCTGGAACCTCTGCAATGAATTACAGACATGATCAGTGGCTCCCGTATCTACACACCAAGTACCGGTAGATAACACGGCTAAACATGTTTTAACAAATAATGAAAAATATATATCTTGATTTTTCTCCTTTCGCGGGGACAGTCCACCTTCCAATGTCCAGTCAGCATGCATGTGAAGCACTTGTCTTTCGGCTTCTTCACTCCAGCCTAAAGTCCTTGAGATCCAGCCGCATTCTTTGCTAAACCTTGTTTCTTCTTCTTCTTGCCTTTTGTCTTAGAAGCAGAAACTTTTTCAGCAACATAAGCTTGAGCACTTTGATGAAATAGCCCCTCTGGCGCCTGAAGTTCTGTCAGAAGTTCCGCCAACGAATATGTCCTTTTGTTCATATTGTAATTCATGTGAAACTACTCAAAACTCCTAGGTAGTGACTGGAGAATGATAACGACCTGGGTTTCCCCATCGATTTCAGCTCTAAGGACTTCCATCTTATTCAAATGAGTTATCATCTTGAGAACATGATCCCTCACGAGTGTCCCCTCATTATGGTGGTCGTCATCAAGTTCCTCATGGCCACTTACCTGGCAACCCGATTCTGGTGTCTAAAGAGTTCCTTGAGATTGAGCATCATGTCATAGGCAGTAGCGAAGGCCTTATACTAATGTTGCAGTACATTTGTCATAGAAGCCAAAATGTATCACCACGCCATCTCGTCTGCCATTATCCACTTCTTATAACTCACTTTATCCTCTTCACTAGAATTCTCACTGGGCTTTTCAGGACAAATCTTAAAGAGTATAAATTTGTACTCTTCAGCAGTCAAGACAATATCCAAGTTCCGTTCCCAATCAATGTAATTGGGACCAGTAAGTTTATTTTCTTTTAAAATCATAGCAAGGGAATTGAAAGTCATTTTAAAAAATCCTAAGAATCACAATGGTCAAAATATTAGATTTTAAAATAATATTGATTCCTCAAACAATAAAATTATAAAATCTCCAACACCTCAAAATTTTAAAATAATAAAGACTTAGGGCTTGGTTCATAATGGCTCATGAGGTATATATAGGTTACAATAGGGACCATGAGGAAGAGTTGATTTTGGTCTCCTAACGGATCCTAAACCCAACCCGTTAATGATAACCCACTCCACTAATGAGTTATTATTGAACTACCGCAACAACCCCATGATTAAATATGGGCTCCACCATATTATATGTACATAATCTCCTCGTGTTTAAAATATCGTATGTCCATTAATTAATTAAATTACTGACAATTTAATTAATTAAAATCTAACTCCATGAGTAGTACCACTCAACCTTATCATCATGTCGAACCAAGTCCACCTGTAGGATTTACATGATGAACTTTATGAGCTCCTCAAGGGGGCATCATCTTCCTAATATATAGGACACGGTTCCTTCTATAATCAACGACACACCATTTAAATAATATTATTCCCAATCTACCGAGCCTATTGATTTAATAAATAAATCTCGCCCATTGGTAAATTAAAGAAATAGATATTAAGTACATGTGTCTGTTATTATATCGAGATTAAGAGCATGTACATCATAATAACTGAGGTCTGATTCGATTATATAGTCAGTACAAATCGAATCACCTCAAGTCGGTCCTGCTCAATACACACAAAATGTACTAGTGTAATTCTATAGTCAAGATAGACTAATACTAAATTACACTACAACCATTCCAATGGTTTGTCCAAATCCATCTCGGTTGTGAGTCACTACTTATACTTTAAAAGGAACTGATAACATGATCATCTGTGTGACACCCACACCAAGTTATCTACAATGTAAAATAAAGGACAATAGCATATATAACAAATATAAAATGCAAACAATACCATGTGATTCTTATTCCAAAATATAGATGTTCATACAAGAGCTAGGCTTTTAGTATACATCCTAACAATAGCATCTTCTCCAAGTCCATCCTTCAGTCATCATGTGTCGTCGACATCCTTCTTGTAACTTTATCCTTCAATGGACATTCCACTCCTCATTTTGTACATTACAAATTAGGAAAACTCGAGTTATATTCGAGTCTAAATCTATTTTACAACTAGAAAAATAGAGATAAGGCATGACACGCAGGTCGTATTATGAATTACATTACAACATGCACACACACATACATCCAATCACATTGGGTTTAAGGTCATAACCATGCACCATGTCATTAATCACACACAATAGATTTAGGACATCAATTTTATTATGATTGTAAAAATGCTCATGAGTTGAAACCATAGGTTATAAAATTTGTTGAGTACAATCGGACCATAGCACACTTTCATACATATGATGATGCTATGGACTTTTAGTTTGATCAACACAAACTTTTGTATCTCGACAAATGCTCATACATTATACAATCCATAACAAAATTATGTCCTACTTCTATATCATATATAAAAGTTTTTCTAAACATTGTACGTGTTGGTACAGGCAGCACCTAAGTCGAACCTGGGTTTTGATAATGGCAAAGGGTTCAAGAGTTAAGATGTAATTTTGTTCTAATATGTTCACTAAGTGTGCAGAAAGAAGACCTGGCGAAGGACTGCTGGGCACCTAGCGAAGGGCTGCTAGGCATCGAAACCCTAAGACCTGGCGAAGGGCTGCTAGGCACCTGGCAAAGGGCTGCTAGGAGTCCAAGATCTGGCGAAGGGCTGCTAGGCACCTGGCGAAGGGCTGCTGGGAATCTAAGACCTGGCGAAGGGCTGCTAGGCACTTGGCGAAGGACTGCTTGGTACAGAAGACCTGGTGAAGGGCTGCTAGGCACCTGGCGAAGGACTGTTGGGCAAAAGTCCTACCGAAGGAGCCGGTTGGCAAAAGGTAAACTCTCCTAAGAGGAGTACGTGAGGACGCATTCCCCGTCGAGGGAATAGTAGGCATCGGTTTGACTTAGGGTTCCATTTGGGAGACCCGAAGTCAGAACCAAGACAGCTACGGCTGTAAAAACTAACTAATATTCTTGCCTTGTTTTTGTTGGTACTAACCTTGAATGTAGGGACCGAAGGAGTGTGTTTCTGCAGCTCAGAACGCCCCAAAGGAGAGGGGCATGTAGCTGGGCTAGGCACCCGGGAGGTCCCAGGCGCCCAAGGTCAAAGCCAAATAAGCAGTCAGCAAGAATCACTTCGAAAGCATACTGGGACAGGCGCCCTAAAGGTCCCGGGCGCTGGATGTCCCGGGCGCCCTAGGTCAATGCAATTCTGTGATCGAAGCAAAATCAGCCACGAAGCCAGCGAACCAAGTCAACCAGGGCGCCCCCAATGTCCCGGGTGCCCCCATCAGCTCCAGAGCCGATTCGTAGGGGATAAGCGCTGACCAAGCTTCGGATAAAGGTTTTCAGATCCGAAGGCACGTGTCAGGCGCCCCCAGGAGCACTATAAAAGGGGCTCGACCCCTATGGCTTCAACAACACTTTTTCCAACGCCTCCAAGCTCTTCGTTCAAGCGCTCTACTCCGGCAAACTCCGTTCTCGACATTCTAGCGCCGACGACGACCCTCTGCTCCAAAGTACAATCTACACCGGGCGTCGGTAATGAAGAGTGTAATCATTTATTTACTGCAATATTTCTGTATCATACTTTGTAAACCTTTTGCGCGAATATAGAATTGCCCATAGTAAACGGTCAAGGACCGTGGGCCTTGGAGTAGGAGCCGACCGCGACTCCTAACCAAGTAAAACCACTTGTGTTCCGTGCTTGTTTGTTTCAATTCCGCTGCGTATTCTCTTCTATTAATCCGAAAGATTTTCATGATATTCACCCCCCCCCCTCTATCGTGTTTCTCGATCCAACAAGTGGTATCAGAGCGGGGAAGCTCAAATTTGGTGCAACCACCAATTTGGGAGTTTTTCAGATTTTTCTTTGAAATTTTTAATTTCTTTTTCGATCGAATTTTTATCGTTAATCGAGGTTGGTGCAACACCACTCGATAATTTTTTTTTATATCTTCTTCCCGCACTGCTAATCCAAGACCAAGTTTTGGGACAGTTTTTTGTTAATTTTATTTTAGAAAATTCTAAATAGTCATGCAGGAAGGGTTCAGTACAGCCAGACCACCACTCATCAGTGGGGAGGATTTCTCCTACTGGAAGAGTCGGATGGAAGTCCACCTGAAAACTCAGGTGGACATGTGGATAATAATCCAATCTAGTATGGAAATCCTAAGAAATGCTGAAGGAGTGCCACAACCTTACACCGAATGGGACGCCTCACTGAAAAGGAAGATCAAGGCCGATGCTAAAGCGGCTCAAACACTCCAATGCGACCTAACCAAAGAAGAGCTGAACCGGGTGGACCATTCAACAGTGCAAAGGAACTCTGGGGTAAGTTAATTGAGTTGCACGAAGGAACCTCCGACACCCGAATCAGCAAGAGGGATCTACTGCTAAACAAGCTATACACAATCAAGATGAACGACAGCGAATCTACAGCCCAGCTTCACGCCATAATCTAGGAGCTGATGAACGGTCTACATTCAATTGGTCACAAGGTAGAAAACCGTGACCTGATCAGGTACACCCTTAACGCTTTCCCAAGAAACACTTTGTGGGCATCTATAGTAGATGCGTGCAAAGTTTCAAGGGATCTGTCTAAAATCAAATTAGATGAGTTGTTTTCTGAACTTGAATTACATGAGCAGACTAACTGCACCCTGGCCGAGAAAGGCATTGCTTTTGTTGTAGGTAAAACTGGAAAGATGACCAAGAAGAAGCCTCAACCTGCACCCGAGTCTGACTCAAACTCAGACTCAGAAGACAGCGAAGGAAATCAACCCAAGCTGGTTCGGCTAGCCCGGGACTACTACAAGGAGCTGAAAAACCAGACCAACAGAAGGAAAGCCAACCGAAGAAAGGAAGAGCCAGCTGAACCTTCAAATGAAAAGACCAAACTAAATGTGACTTGCTACTAATGCAAAAAGTGTTGGATCGAAAGAATACGATAGAGGGGGGGTGAATATCGTAAATCGTTTCGGATTTAGGGAGAGTATGTACAGCAGAAAATTAACACGAAAACCAAATGCAAACACCACGATTTACTTGGTTCGGAGTCACGGTCGGCTCCTACTCCAAGGCCCACGATTTACCTGGTTCGGAGTCACGGTCAGCTTAACTTTTGAACCCTTTTGCCATTATCAAAACACAGGTTCGACTTGGGTGCTGTCTGCACCAACAATCTCCCCCTTTTTGATTTATGGCAACCCGATTCAAAAAGATAAGTTAATTTATACAGTTGATATAACAGTTTAGTTTACTCCCCTGGAAGGAATCTCCCCCTAGGTTTTTCAATGTTTCGTGGGGTTTGAAAAATTTCTAAGTCAAAATAATGGAATTAATTTTTCAAAACTTAGAAGATTTTTCAAAAGAATATTTTCCAAAAATACCTTTTGATTGGGCACTTTTGAAAAAAATTTTATACTTAGAAGTTTAGAAGAATAACTTAGTTGAAAAGTTTCTAAAACATCTTTTAAGTTCTTGGAAGCACTTTAAAAGATTTCAATTTCTTTAGTACTTTTAGAAACTTAGACCCTTTTCTAGAGAAGTTTAGAACATAGCCTATATTTAAGTACTTCGAAAATGCTTTTGAAAACTACTTGGGTCAAGTACTTAGATTCAATTTTGAAAACAATTTAGATTAAGTACTTATACAGTTTTGAGAAAAAAATAGATTAAGTACTTTGAAAACAGTTTTGAAAAAAATAGATTAAGTACTTTGAAAACAGTTTTAAAAAATAGATTAAGTACTTTTTGTAAGCAGTTTTGAAAAAAAACTACTTTTTGAAGAAAGGATAAAATTTTTTAAAATTTTCTCTCCTTTCCTATCTCTCCCCCTTTGCCATATATCAAAAACAAAGCAATATAGCAAAAAAAATGTAAATAAATTACATAAGAAAAAAATTAATGTGCTGTACTGAACCAATACAAGATAAACTGAACCAAGCCAATTTTAATTGTCTCTTTAGGGTCCTGTCTAACTCAATTAGCTACTTACTAACTATTATAAACAGTAGTTTTCGCTAGGGTTAGTCAAGTTAAGTATTCTGTTCAAGTTAGATTTTCTAAACTTGACACTTAACTTGATTATTGTTTTAGTTGTATTAGGAGCCCCAATTACTGCAGATGCACTGACTTAAAACATCTTGAATTAAGGCAAAGATCTAAGCATCTCAACCCATTCTAGGTTATCAATCAAAAGTACCCTAAGGTGCTTGTGAGATGCTGGCTTCTAGATCTATAGGTGCATGCAATTCTAGGGTTAGGGCCTAGGCTAAGTCCATTTTACAAAAAAGCCCTAGTTTTGAAGGGGGTAGTTTTTGAAAAGAAAACTAAGTCGAGCAATTAAAAGTGATAAAAAGATTTTTCAAACTAAGTAAAAGCTGATTTTGAAATTAAGTAAAGTAGTTTTAAAATTATTTTAGAAACTGATTTTAAAAGCTGGTAAAGCAGTTTAAAAATCGAAAAATAAAGTAAACCTATTCTACCAAGCATAATCCTAACTGATAATGGACAGATAGTCAAACAAGTAAGCAAGTGCATATAAGTTAACTGGTCAAAACGTGGACCAGTATAGTTTGACATATGTTAGGCATGAGTTACAAAGCATTTAATGAAGTAATCCAGCTATGACGAGGGGCCAGGGGGGTACTTATGCTTTTAGAGTTATCCATTTTAAATTTCTTTATTAACTCTTTAGCATATTTGGATTGATGGACATAGTTTCCATCCCTAGTTTGTTTAATTTGTAACCCTAGGAAAAAGTTGAGCTCACTAACTAAGCTCATTTCAAACTCATTTTCCATTATTTTCACGAATTCTTTTTAAAAAATTAGAGTTGGTGGACCCAAAGATTATGTCATCGACGTAGATTTGGGCAATAAAGATTTCTTTTCCTAAGGTTTTAATAAATAGGGTTGAGTCAATTTGTCCTTGTTTAAATTCTTTAGAAATTAGATAAGTTGATAAGCGTTCATACCAGGCCCTAGGTGCTTGTTTTAGTCCATAAAGTGCTTTAGTGAGTTTGTAAACATGGTCAGGTCTTTCTAAGTCCTCAAAACCAGGGAGTTGTCCTACATAGACTTCTTCCTTAATGAATCCATTTAGAAAGGCTGACTTTACATCCATTTGGTATAGTTTAAATCCTTTATGGGATGCAAATGCTAATAATATCCTAATGGACTCAAGTCTAGCTACTGGGGCATAGGTTTCGTCATAATCTAACCCTTCTACCTGACTGAATCCTTTCGCTACTAAGCGGGCTTTATTTCTAACTATCTCTCCTTGATCATTTATCTTATTCCTAAAAACCCACTTAGTGTCAATGACGGATTTTCCCTCAGGTTTAGGTACTAGTTCCCAGACTTGGTTCCTTTCAAATTAGGCTAATTCTTCTTGCATAGCTATGATCCAATCAGGATCAGGTAGAGCTTCCTCAATAGTCTTAGGTTTAATTTTTGAAATCATTGCTATCTACCTAAGATTTCTATAGGAAGACCTAGTTCTGACTCCTAAAGTTGGATCACCCACAATTTGATTAGTAGGGTGACTAAGTCTGGGTTTCTTGGTTTTTCTAGAACTTGGTTCATCCTCAGGTCTGGCTGGTCGATTTGGTTCAACATTTGGTTCAATTTGGTTCAATGTTTGGTTCAATGTTTGGTTCAACATTTGGTTCAATTGACTCAGAAGTTAGTTCAATAGTTAGTTCATTTAAGGGTTCAATTAAAGGTTCAACTATTTGTTCATTATCTTCTTGATCAGTTTTTGATGAAGTTAGATCTGGATTATCAGATTTTGAGTTGATTTCTTCATCAAATATTAAATTTATTGTTTCTTCAATTTTCTTAGTTTGTTTGTTGTAAACCCTATAGGCTCTACTTGTGGTTGAATATCCTAGGAAGATGTCTGGGGTGGACTTAGACTGGAATTTACCTAGATAGTCCTTGGTGTTTAGGATATGGACTTTGCACCCAAAGACCCTTAGGTAGTGTAGGTTTGAGAGTCTATGGTAGTATAATTCATAGGGTGTTTTATTATGTCGTTTGTTAATTAGTACCCTATTTTGGATGTAGCAAGCCGTACTAATTGCTTCTGCCCAATATTGGTTAGCTAAGTTGAATTCATTGAGCATAGCCCTAGCGGCTTCCTGTAGGGTTCTATTTTTTCTTTCGACTATGCCATTTTGCTGGGGGGTTCTAGGACATGAAAATTCATGTACATACCCATTTACCTTACAAAATTCCTTGAATCGTTGATTTTCAAATTCTACCCCGTGGTCACTCCTAAGTCTTTTGATTTTTGTATCGTTTTGATTTTCAGTTAACTTACAAAAGTCATTTAGTAGGTTTAGGGTTTCATTTTGGTCTTTAGAAACCTAACCCAGGTAAACCTAGAGTAATCATCAACTATTACTAAGCAGTACCGGTTTCCGCTTAGTGACTTGGCTCCATGTGAATCAAATAGGTCAAGGTGCAGGAGCTCAAGTGTGGTTTGAGTTAGATCAGATTGAATTAGTTTGTGATTAGATCTGGTTTGTTTACCTTGATTACATGATTCACATATTAAGTTTTCATGATTTTTAATTTTAGGGATACCTTTAATTAGGCCAAGTTGGGTGATTTTTGAAATTATTCTCAAATTTGTGTGACCTAATCTCCTATGCCAGAGGTTTGATTGTTTTAATTGAGTTAACATGCACTTAGGTACTAGAGGTAGGTTTATAGTGCAAACATTATTTTTTCTAGTGCCCTTAAGCATGATTTCTGAGTCTTGCAAGTTTCTAATCAGGCAGTTAGAATTGGTAAAGGTAACTACATAACCAGTATCACACAATTGACTTATGTTAAGCAAGTTAAATTTAAAATTTTCAACCAAAAGAACTTTCTTAATAACAAAGTCAGATTTAAGTTCAATATTACCTGACTCAATCACCATGAGTGTAGCATTGTTGCCAAATGCCACTGAGCCTAGGTTTTTGAACTTGAGTTTGGTGAATTTCAATTTATCTCTAGTCATGTGTCTGGAGCACCCGCTATCCAACATCCATTGGTCCAAATCTTTATGTTCCTACACATAAAGAGTTTTGTTGATTTGGATCCAATTAGAATCAGGAATAGCCTAAATTGATTTTCACAGCCTAGTCTGTCTCACCCAAATCTAGGGTTATCAATCACGTTAGCTTTATAGGTTTTTTGAGACAGGTTTTAGTAGATTAAATTATTTTGTAAAATCATGATTTATTTTGAAAAAGTTGAATTAATTTTAAAAACAGTTGATTTTGAGTTTATTAAAAAAATGTTTGAATCTATAATTAACTGAAAATTTGAGTTAATTCAAATTTTACAAAGAAAAATTTGAATTTGAATTTCAAAAATTGGCTTCCACGTCTTGGCGAGGCACTAGGCCTTCTTTGACCGTAGCCTTATTGGATCATCAACCCTTTCCTTGACAAAGCCTTTTAATGAAATTTCATTTTCAAATTATTTTTTGAAAAATTCTGGTCTAACTAGTTTGGGTCTTGGATCGGTAGCTTCGGCTAGTTTCACCAGTCTAAAGAGACCAAGTAGAGTATACTTGACCTTATTAGAATTGGCTTCCCTAACGTACTATCATCTCACCGCCACCCAATACTATGTTGTTCAAATTTCAGATAAGTTGGTTCAGTCCTTAAACTAACTATTCCTAAGTCTAAGCATAATAAATTGCAAAAATTAAATAAACAAGCAATCATGCAATTTGAAAACAAGAATAAAATTTATCTAACTATAAATATTATTTTTAATTTGGCTCGCCCTGGACTAAAGCCTCTGTAGTGATTCGGCAAGATGTGAATCTTGTCCTTGGGGATCCAATACTGATTTAATCCAGTTTGTTTATTCAGACATAGTTTGAGTACCCATGCCTGAACTTTAGATCTGGACTGGTTCAGTACAGCATAGTAGGATCTTTGTCTAGATTTGGTTCTATAGCCTAATTCGGATCGATTTAGAACCGACTTCTGTTTTCCAAGAATCATGTCAAGACCCTTGGAACCAGAAGTGAATCGTTCTAAAGCTGATCTAAGGTCCTTGACCTGAGTTTTCAAGGAGGAGTTTGTTGGTGCAGAAAGCACCCAAGTCGAACCTGAGTTTTGATAATGGCAACAGGGCTCAAAAGTTAAGTCTTACTTACTATCTAACATGTCACTCTAGTGTGCAGGGTAAAAAGCCCTAGCGAAGGACTGCTAGGCACTGGCGAAGGAATGTCAGGGTACTGAAGCCCTAGCAAAGGACTGCTAGGTGCCAGGCGAAGGACAGCTTGGGACTGAAGCCCTAGCGAAGGAATGCTAGGCACCGGGTGAAGGACAGCTCGGTATCCAAGACCTGGCAAAGGACCGCCAGGCAAAAGTCCAACCAGAGGAGCGGTTGGCATCAGGTACATTCTCCCGAGAGGAGTAGGTGAGGACGCGTTCCCCGTCGAGGGAACAGTAGGCGTCGGTTCGACCTAGGGCTCCATTTTGGAGGCCCAAAGTCAGAACCAAGACAGCTAAGGCTGTATAAACTAACATCCTATTGTTTTATAGTGTTTTGGACTAACCCTGGATGCAGGATCGAAGGAACGAGTGTCTGTAGCTCAGAGAGCCTCAAAGGAATGAGGCAACAGCTGACCAGGGTGCCTGGAGTGTCCCGGGCGCCCCCAAGGTGAACACAAAACACACAAAACAATGGCAGGCTTCGACAGCTCATCTCCCGGGCGCCCCCGTGCTCCCGGGCGCCCCCGCTGCTCCCGGACGCCCCCAGTGCAAGCCTAGGAAGAGAAGCTAGCCAAGCCAAAGGGATAAGATTTGACCCGGTCAACCCGGGCGCCCCCAGTGTCCCGGGCGCCCCGGTCAAGATGTGATCTCGAGTTTGAAGGGATCAGAAGTTGACCGAGGGAAAGGCGGATCGGCCAACATGTGGGAGGGCGCCCCCGACGTTCCGGGCGCCCCCAGGGCCTATAAAAGGGCCCTCGACCCCGAGGCTTGGTACAACAAATTCTTTCAACGCTTCTACGCTCTTCGGCTTCCGCGCTCTGCTCCGGCAACCTCCCGACTCAAGATACAAGTGCCGACGACGTCCTACTGCTTCGGAAAAAGTAATCTACATCGGACGTAGGTAAAAAGAAGATCTCAATTTCAGTACTGTACTTAAATTGTAATTCCATTTCTGTAACTGTTTTTTACCCGATTATAGTATTGCCCGCAGTAAACGGTTAGCGACCGTGGGCCTTGGAGTAGGAGTCGACCTAGGCTCTGAACCAAGTAAAAATATGTGTGTTTGCGTGTTTTTGTTTTTAATCTTCCGCTACGCATTCTCTTTTCAAATCCGAACGCTTTCCGATATTCACCCCCCCTCTATCGGTTCTCTCGATCCAACAAGTGGTATCAGAGCAGGGAAGTTCAAATTTGGTGCAACCACCAGTTTGAAATTTTTTTTTCGGATTTATTCTTATTTTTTTCGTTCGAATTTTTTCTAATATATTCTTCGTTCGAATTTCCTCTCGTTAATCGAGGTTGGTGCAACACCCCTCGATATTTTATTTTCCTTATCCAGCACTACTAATCCAAGACCAAGTCTTGGGACAAAGTTCGTTTCTTAGTTTTTTTCAGATACAATCCCTAATGGCCATGCAAGAAGGATTCAGTACCGCCAGACCTCCACTTTTCAGTGGAGAAGACTTTTCCTACTGGAAAAGTCGAATGGATGTCCACCTGAAAACACAGGTGGACATGTGGATAATCATCCAGTCCGGAATGGAGATTCCGAAGAACGCTGAAGGAGTACCGCAAACCTACTCAGAATGGGACAACGCTCTGCAAAGGCGATGCAAAGGCGACTCAGGACCTTCAATGCGGCTTAACAAAGGAGGAGCTGAACCGGGTGGGCCCCTTCAACAGTGCCAAGGAGCTGTGGGTAAAACTGATCGAGCTGCACGAAGGAACATCAGACACTCGGATCAGTAAGAGAGATCTGCTCCTGAACAAGTTGTATACAATAAAAATGACCGACAACGAAACGGCCGCTCAGCTTCATGCCCGAATCCAGGAACTTATGAACGGTCTACATACTATTGGTCACAAGGTCGAAAACCGTGACCTAATAAGGTATGTTGGGACCGGGTGCATGTTGACATGGATACGGGTTCGTAATTTTAAAATTTAATTACGTGCAGCGGAAGGTTTAGCATAAATAATTTCTTAAATTATTTTAACCACGTATCTAGCATGCAACCTTATGTTGTGGAGACATGATCATACATTTAAAATTTTGCAGAAAGTAAACTAATTTACTTAATACCTCGCGTAACTCGTAGAAAGGGACGAGATCCAACCGTAGCGTCCCTTGGAAGCTCCACCTCTATTCGCGTCCACGCCGAGTTTTCTTCGGGATGACTTCGCAAAGCCACGAGTTTCGTGCCGACAAGAACTACTAGATTCTCCAAAGGCACGACAAGAATACCAAGAGAGAGATGAAAAACTAACCACCAAATGAAGAACGGAATCAATATTCCGGGAGGAAGGAAGGAGTCGCGCCCGCTTCTTCTTCTTCTTCGGCCTCTTTTGGTGGTGGAAGCTCACGGCAAAGGGGGAGGGCTCTAGGGCCGGCGGCACTAGAAGAGGGAGAGGGAGAGGAGAGGGAGAGAGGCTAGGCAAGAATCCTTGATCTCTTGGATTGATTTCCAAGCCTTGCCTTGGTACCTTTATATAGTAGCCTCTTTATTGCCAAGTCTCCTTTTAACGGAATAAATTTTCATAAGAAATTTATCTTATAAATTTTTCTATGAATTATTCCGTTATGCCAAGTTTTTATTATAACTTAATTTATAATAAAAATAACCATGTCTCCCCTTTTATTATGGAATAAATTTTTACAAGAAATTTATTATATAAATTTTTCTTATCATGGAAAAATCAATTCATAATTGATTTTATAAAATACAATAAACCAATCCATGGTTCATTTTAATTTCCATAAAAAGAATAAATTTCTATAAATTTCTTTATATAAATTTTTTTATCCATAATTTTATAAAACAAATCACGCTCGATTTATTTTATAATTTAAACCAAACAATTTGGTTTCCCTTTTTATTGTGGCCGGCCAATCCAAGCCGTCACCTTACGAATTAAACTCATTTAATTCGTCCAATAAGACTTCAAAAGACTTAGCCATTTTAAGCTTCCGATGCGTCTTTGATAAATTCAGATTCGACTTATCTCTCTTGATCGGAAAATCTAATTTTCAACTCGTTTTAAATCCCTCGGATTACTCGTAGTGCGTGTAACTAAATAGGCTTTCGATTTATGTTAGTCGTCTATAATTAACTAATTATAGAACGATCATGAGTGGCACCTAGTAGTACATCATGATCCCCAATTAATCGAAAGATCAACGGTTGACCTCAGAAATTATTCTAAAACCCTTCAGCAGCTTTAATGAATCGTGCCTAATTCCCTTCACCATCTTATACCCACTTGGTTCAGGACACGGTCTATGTGTGTCAGTCCCCACTAGGCTGACTACGTCACACCTAGCCCAAGTAGTGTCTTTCTCGTCCAACGGATTCTAATTACTCTCATGTTTCTGAGAGATTCATACTCGGAACATGTGATGCTCTGGCCAGAGGCTTCGAGTAACAATCTGACAATAGGCCTTGGGTATACATCTCCTCGCAAGGAGTGGTGAATCCTTTGTAGGCTGTTCAAACATCTTCGGGCACTTCGGCTTATACCCAATCATCCTGGGTCCACACCTCCTTGAAGATGCTTGCTTAAGATGTCAAAGTATAAGTCTTCATGACCAAGATGACTTGAACACTGCAAGTCAAAGGAACATCACACTTAAGCTGCAGTAAGAACTTCATTGACATATCTATATGTAGATTACCGTATGAAGTTTTACAGCTAGTCACTCCAATGAACTAGTTCCCTTAACTAGCATTCATGTTTATCTTCGGACATCCCAATGTCTCCAGCCAGTGAGAATCAGTTGATTAGAGAATAACACATGCTAGTCTCAACAGAATTGACAGTGTCTGTATTTATCAATTCATCGACTAGGGATAATTTCAATACTTCACAATTGCACATGTAGAGTAATCACTAGTTGTGAATTCATCACAAATTCTCTCATGTTGTGAATTGTATTGCGGGCATTCAGTAAATGAGTTTAAGATCTCAATCAAATACACAAACATGTATACTCAAATAGTGAATATTCATTTATAAAATTAAATGATTACAATCATAAGGCGATTGTCTTAGGACACTTCTCTCACAATACTAACAAGGTATGCCTTCAATGCTTTCCCTAGAATCACCTTGTGGGCATCTATAGTAGATGCATACAAGGTCTCAAGGGATCTTTCAAAAATAAAATTAGATGAATTGTTTTCTGAATTAGAACTGCATGAACAAACTAACTGCAATTTGGCCGAGAAAGGTATTGCCTTTGTTGCAGGAAAAACTGGAAGGTCAACAAAGAAGAAGCCACAACCTAAACCCGAGTCTAACTCAAACTCAGACTCAGAAGATGAAGAAGGAGATCGACCTAAGCTGGTCCGACTGGCCCGAAGCTACTATAAAGAATTGAAGAATCAAATCAACAGACGGAAAACAAACCGAAGAAAAGATGAACCAGCTGAACCCGCAAATGACAAAAACAAGCCCAACGGGACTTGCTACGAGTGCAAGAAGAAGGGCCACTACAAGACAGAGTGTCCGAACCTGAAGGAGACCAAGAAGACAAGAAGAAAGAAAGCACTCCAAGTAACCTGGGATGAATCTTCCTCAGAAGAAGAAGAAGAAGCACCCCAGTCAAACCTACTAGCCCTGACCGCCTCAGAAGAATTCGGGACCGAGTCAGAGTCAGAACAGGACGACGGCAGACTAACCTTTTAGAAGACGGCGAAATCAAGGTAAGTGGTTTCAATAGAAGTCAGTTAAATGAACTTATTTCGTATCTTTCTCGAGATTTGGCGAAAGCCAAACTCCGAGTCGAATCCCTCCGACAGGAAGTAAAACTCCTAAAAGAGGGAGCTGACTCTAAATCCTTAACCGAGAAAGTTCAAGAAGGAACTCCTACTCAAGTTGAAAAACTTGAGAAAGAGAACTCCCTGAAAACTCAGGTTAAGGATCTTAGAGCTGCCTTAGAACGATTCACTTCTGGTTCCAAGGGTCTTGACATGATTCTTGGAAAACAGAAGTCCATTCTAAATCGATCCGGACTTGGCTATAGAACCAAATCCCGACAAAGATCTTACTTTGCTATACTGAATCAGTCCAGAAGTAAAGTTCAGGCATAGGTACCTAAACTGTACCTGAACAAACCAACTGGATCAAATCAATATTGGATCCCCAAGGACAAGATTCACATTTTGCCTAATCATTACGGTGGCTTTAGTCCAGGGGAAGCCAAATTAAAAACTATATTTATTGTTAAATAGAATTTAATTCTTGCAATTTGCTTGATTGATTGTTTATTTAAATTTCTGTAATTTACCATGCTTAGACTTTGGAATGGTTAGTATAAGGACTGAACAAACTTAACTGAAACTTGACAACATAGTATTGGGTGGAGGTGAGATGATAGTACGTTAAAGAAACCAATTCTAATAAGATCAAGTACACTTGGTCTCTTTAGACAGGTGAAACTAGCCAAAGCTACCGATCCAAAACCCAAACTAGTTAGACCAGAACTTTTCAAAGATTAATTTTGAAAATGAAATTTCATTAAATGGCTTTGTCAAGGAAAGGGTTGATGATCCAATAAGGCTACGGCCAAAGAAGGCCTAGTGCCTCGCCAAGACCTGGAAGCCAATTTCTGAATTTCAAATTCAAATTACTTTTTGTCAAATTCAAATCTAACACAAATTTTCAATTAAGTATAGATTCAAACATTTCCTTTCAAAATAAATTTAACTGTTTTCAAAAATTAATTTAAGGTTTTCTAAATAAAAATTAATTTTATAAAATAATTTTACTTATCAAAACCGGTCTCACAAAACCTATAAGGCTAACGTGATTGAAAACCCTAGATTGGGTGAGACAGTAGGATTAAGACTCAATTGTAAATTCTTTAATGCCTATATTATGAGTTAATGTTGTAGTTCACACGGTCAAACCATGGTCAACACGGTCAAACCATGGTTAACTTTGTCAAAACCACAGTCAAAGCAGTCAAATCAATTCAAACCATAGTCAAACCAATTAAACCATGGTCAAACGATGACAAGACATAAAATTTGTCTTTTCCTATACAACTCCGAGTGCCCGTGACTCCTCAGGCGCCCCCACCCCATGCCTTTTCCTTCTCTCGAGGCAAAATGCTGCCTCTGACATTGACCAAGGCGCCCGGAACCACACGGGCGCCCCCATCACAATCATTACAGCCAAAGCTGCAAAAACAGCCTGACCCGAGCGCCCGGAGCACTCCGGGCGCCCCCATCCAGCCCCAGTCTCTGCCAAAGGCAGAGACCAGTGACCCGGGCGCCCGGGAGCTCCCGTGCACCCCCATTGAAATGCCTATATAAGGGCATCCGAACCTCCTCCTCTTCCCACACCAAAAACCAACTTCCTTCCTCACTTCCTTCCTTCCAAGAAAATCAAGTGACACTTGTGCTTCCCCAATCTCACCATGCCTCCCCGGTATGATTTATCTTATGCATTTAAAATTATTTTCTTAAATTCTTTAATGCATTTAGAATTATTCTCTTCTTATACCTCTTAACTTAGAAAACGCCGAGCAAACCAAGCGAACCCCGGTGCCGAACCGAGTCCTGACCCTAGGTTCCCTACTCTAGAATTATGTAATAAGTTTGCTCAAACCATTTACAAGCCTATTAAAACAAGCTATCTTAATAGACATTTCATTACCCAATCACATCACCACGGTCGTGACATTACCGTGGGTGAAATAACCGCTATGACCGACTTTGATGAAATAGGATTTAGGAACTTCTCGTTAGCGGGTCTAGAGGTATCGGCCACCAGGGTTTTGAGTTGGAGACGACAGCAGGCCGGGGTTCCGATCGACTTAGACGAGGAGGTAGACGTGGACGTTGGAGACATAGCGGCAGCGGCCCGAGCACACATAGACGAGCCCGCACCACCGACACTCTATGAGAGAGTGACACATTTGGAGACATAGGTCCAGAGTCTCCGAGAGGAAGTGGAGGCGAACCACGATGAAGAAATGGCAACAAATCTAGGATACTACACCGATTACATGAGCGCCCTTAGAGCTGAGAGGGAGGCCAGAGATGCACAGTATCACGAGATGATGACCCTATTTCGATCCTGGCAGCCAGGCTCCTCTGATCATCCCGGTCCCTCGTCCTAGATTTGCTTAGCATTGTACCAGTAACTATTTGACTGCCCCTACTCAATAGGGTTGACTTATGCCTGACTTGTATGACTGTGTTGAATTTTTGTTCTATTCTATTTGACTAGCTGACTTATGGAAATGAGTACTTGTTCTGTCCTATTTGATCGACAGTTAGGATTGTGCTCTGTAGAATAGGTTAACTCTACTTTTTAATTTCTTACTGCTTTACTTGATTTAAAAATCAGTTTCTAAAAGAACTTGAAAAACTGTTTTATTTAATTTCAAAATCAATTTTTTTTAAAAAAAAATTCTTACTTTTATTTCAAAACTACCCCCTCTCAAAACTAGGGCTTTTTCGCAAATGGACTTAGCCTAGGCCCTAACCCTAGAACTGCATGCACCTATAGAGTTAGAAGCCAGCATCTCACAAGCACCTTAGGGTACTTTTGATTGATAACCTAGAAAGGGTTGAGATACTTAGGCCTTTGCCTTAATTCAAGATGCTTTAAGTCAGTGCATCTGCAGTAATTGGGGCACTAAATACAACTTACACAGCAATCAAGTTAAGTATCAAGTTTAGAAAATCTAACTTGAACAAAAACACTTAACTTAACTAACCCTAGCAAAAACTACTATTTATAACAGTTAGTAAGTAGATAATTGGGTTAGACAGGTCCCTACAAGAGAAAATTAATTGATTTGGTTTAAGTCTTATCATGAATTGGTTCAGTACAGCAAAATCATGCAAATATTTTCCATTATGAAAGTTATTTCTGTTATGCAATTTAATTTCTGCTCTATTTATCTTTTTGATATATGGCAAAGGGGGAGAGATAAGAAAGGAGAGAATTTAAAATTTTTTGTTTAAAATTTTTTTGTAGAATATTTTTCTCTCGAAATTTCAAAATCTATCCTTTATTCAAAAAGTACTTAACTAAGCTTTTCTAAAGTACTAAGTTTTCAAAGTACTAAAGCACTAAGTTTTTCTTACTTAAGCTTTTCAAAGTACTTAAGCTTTTCAAAACTTTCCTAGTACTTAAGCTTGTCAAAAATTCTCTCACTTAAGCTTTTCAGAAGTACTTAGGTTTGTGGTAACTTCACGAAGTACTTTAAAACTTAGAATTTTTCAAAACTTTTTTGAAGTACCATAAACTTAAAACTTTCAATTTGTTGGTACTCAAACTAAAGTTTGAAAATCCTTCTTAAACTTAAGTTTTCAATGTTGTCTAAATAAACTTAAGCTTTCAAAATTTACTAAGTATTTGAACTCAAAAATTCTCTACAAGTATAATTTTTTTTTAAATTTTCTAAGTAAAAATCCAAACTTTAAACTTAGAACTTAGTGTCGAATTTTTGAAAAATCTAGGGGGAGATTCCTTCCAGGGGGAGGGAACAAAAGGTAATTTGTATATGCCTTGATTAAACTTATCTTTTTGAACCAGGGTTGCCATAAATCAAAAAGGGGGAGATTGTTGGTGCAGAAAGCACCCAGGTCGAACCTGAGTTTTGATAATGGCAACAGGGCTCAAAAGTTAAGTCTTACTTGCTATCTAACATGTCACTCTAGTGTGCAGGGTAAAAAGCCCTAGCAAAGGACTGCTAGGCACTGGCGAAGGAATGTCAGGGTACTGAAGCCCTAGAAAAGGACTGCTAGGCGCCAGGCGAAGGATAGCTTGGGACTGAAGCCCTAGCGAAGGAATGCTAGGCACCGGGCGAAGGACAGCTCAGTATCCAAGACCTGGCAAAGGACCGCCAGGCAAAAGTCCAACCAGAGGAGTGGTTGGCATCAGGTACATTCTCCCGAGAGGAGTAGGTGAGGACGCGTTCCCCGTCGAGGGAACAGTAGGCGTCAGTTCGACCTAGGGCTCCATTTTGGAGGCCCAAAGTCAGAACCAAGACAGCTAAGGCTGTATAAACTAACATCCTATTGTTTTATGGTGTTTTGGACTAACCCTGGATGCAGGATCGAAGGAACGAGTGTCTGCAGCTCAGAGAGCCTCAAAGGAATGAGGCAACAGCTGACCAGGGCGCCCGGAGTGTCCCGGGCGCCCCCAAGGTGAACACAAAACACACAAAACAAAGGCAGGCTTCGACAGCTCATCTCTCGGGCGCCCCCGTGCTCCTGGGTGCCCCCAGCGCTCCGGGCGCCCCCAGTGCAAGCCTACGAAGAGAAGCCAGCCAAGCCAAAGGGATAAGATTTGACCCAGTCAACCCGGGCGCCCCCAGCGTCCTGGGCGCCCCGGTCAAGATGTGATCCCGAGTTTGAAGGGATCAGAAGTTGGCCGAGGGAAAGGCGGATCGGCCGACACGTGGGGGGGGCGGCCCCGACGTTCCGGGCGCCCCCAGGGCCTATAAAAGGGCCCTCGACCCCGAGGCTTGGTACAACGAATTCTTTCAACGCTTCTACGCTCTTCGGCTTCCGCACTCTACTCCAGCAACCTCCCGACTCAAGATACAAGCGCCGACGACGTCCTACTGCTCCGGAAAAAGTAATCTACATCAGACGTTGGTAAAAAGAAGAGCTCAATTTCAGTACTGTACTTAAATTGTAATTTCATTTTTGTAACTGTTTTTTTACGCGATTATAGTATTGCCCGCAGTAAACGGTCAGCGACCGTGGGCCTTGGAGTAGGAGTCGACCTAGGCTCTGAACCAAGTAAAAATATCTGTGTTTGCGTGTTTTTGTTTTTAATCTTCCGCTACGCATTCTCTTTTCAAATCCGAACACTTTCCGATATTCACCCCCCCCCCCTCTATCGGTTCTCTCGATCCAACAGAGTTCTCTTTCTCAAGTTTTTCAACTTGAGTAGAGGTTCCTTCTTGAACCTTCTCAGTTAAGGATCCAGAGTCAGCTCTCTCTTTCAAGAGTTTTACTTCCTGTCGGAGAGATTCGACTCGGAGTTTAGCTTTCGCCAAATCTCGAGAAAGATAGGAAATTAATTCATTTAACTGATTTCTTGAAAAACCACTTACAGTTATTTCACCGTCCTCTGAGAATGTAAGTTTGCCGTCATCCGGCTCTGACTCTGACTCGGTCTCGATTTCTTCTGAGGCGGTTAGTGCGAGCGGGTTTGACTGTGGGACCTCTTCTTCTTCAGAGGAGGAGGACTCGTCCCACGTTGCCTGAAGTGCCTTCTTCTTTCTCGTCTTCTTTGTTTCCTTCAGGTTGGGGCATTCAGTCTTGTAGTGGCCCTTCTTCTTGCACTCGTAACAGGTCACGTTGGGTTTGTTCTTTTCATTTGAGGGTTCAGCTTGTTCTTCCTTTCTTCGGCTAGCTTTTCTTCTGTTGGTCTGGTTTTTTAACTCTTTGTAGTAGTCCCAGGCTAGCCGAACCAGCTTCGGTCGATTTCCCTCGTTGTCTTCTGAGTCTGAATCTAAATCAGACTCGGGTGCAGGTTGAGGCTTCTTTTTGGTTGTCTTTCCAGCTTTACCTGTAACGAAAGCAATGCCTTTCTCGGCCAGATTGCATTTAGTCTGCTCATGCAATTCTAATTCAGAAAACAGTTCATCTAATTTAATTTTAGAGAGGTCCCTTGAAACCTTGTATGCATCTACCATAGATGCCCATAAGGTGTTTCTTGGGAAAGCGTTAAGAGCGTACCTTATCAGGTCACGGTTTTCTACCTTGTGACCGATTGTGTGTAGTCCGTTCATTAACTCCTGAATCCTGGCATGGTGCTGAGCTGCTGTTTCGTTGTCGTTCATCTTGATCGTGTATAGCTTGTTTAGGAGGAGATCTCTTTTGCTGATTCGAGTATCTGAACTTCCTTCGTGCAGCTCGATCAGCTTACCCCACAGCTCCTTTGCACTGTTGAATGGTCCTACCCGATTCAACTCTTCCTTGGTCAGGCCGCATTGAAGCGTCTAGGTTGCTTTGGCATCAGCTTCTATTTTTCTTTTCAAAGCGGTATCCCACTCAGCGTAAGACTGTGTCACTCCTTCATCATTCATTGGAATCTCCAGTCCAGACTGGATGATTATCCACATGTCCACCTGAGTTTTCAGGTGGACCTCCATCCGACTTTTCCAGTAGGAGAAGTCCTCCCCACTGAAAAGCGGTGGTCTGGCTGTGCTGAATCCTTCTTGCATGGCCATTTATCTAAAAATAAAAAAAAGAAAAGAAATATCCCAAGACTTGGTCTTGGATTAGTAGTGCGGGAAGAAAAATAATATTTATCGAGGGGTGTTGCACCAGCCTCGATTAACGATGAAAATTCGAAAAAAGATTTAAAATGAAATCCGAAAAAAAAACTCTCAAATTGGTGGTTGCACCAAATTTGAGCTACCCCGCTCTGATACCACTTGTTGGATCGAGAGAATACGATAGAGGGGGGTGAATATCGTAAATCGTTTCGGATTTAGGGAGAGTATGCACAGCGGAAAATTAACACGAAAACCAAACGCAAACACCACGATTTACATGGTTCGGAGTCGCAGTCGGCTCCTACTCCAAGGCACACGGTCGTTGACCGTTTACTAGGGGCAATTCTATATGTGCGCAAAAAGGTTTACAAAAAGATTATAGTTGTAGTGCAGTAATTTAAAACTTAAGCTCTTTCGTTACCGACGCCCGTTGTAGATTGTACTTCTGAGCAGAGGGTCGTCGTCGGCGCTTCACTTTCGAGATGGAAGGTTTCCGGAGCAGAGCGCTTGAGTCGATGAGCGTAGTGGCGTTGGAAAGAGGTGTTGAGAAGCCTTGGGGGTCGAGGGCTATTTATAGCAGTCCTGGGGCGCCCTGGACGTTGGGGGCGCCCTCTACGTGGCCTTCGATCCACAACAATCTCGGTCAGCCTTTATCCCTCAAGGATCGGGCTGGGGTTTGACTGGGGGCGCCCGGGACGCAGGGGGCACCATGGTTGACTCTTTCAGCGGGCTTCTCAGCTGGATGATCTTTATCTGCTTCGTTGGCTTAAGCCCGGGGCGCCCAAGGTATCCGGGGCGCCCGAGAGCATGGTGGCGCCCGAGAGCATGAGGGCGCCTCCCAGTGAGCTTCCGAAGCGTTTTTCTTGCTTAACTTGTTTCGCCTTGACCTTGGGGGCGCCCGGGACACTGGGGGCGCCCTACTCAGCTGTTGCCTCTCTCCTTTGAGGCGTTCTGAGTTGCAGAAACTCATTCCTTCGGTCCTGCATCCAGGGTTAGTCCAAAACAACACAAAGCAATCAGGTATTAGGTTTATACAGCCTTAGCTGTCTTGGTTCTGACTTTGGGTCTCCAAAATGGAACCCTAGGTCGAACCGACGCCTACTGTTCCCTCGACGGGGAACGCGTCCTCACCTACTCCTCTCAGGAGATTTTACCTATTGCCATTCGGCTCCTCCGGTTGGACTTTGGCCCAGTAGTCCTTCGCCAGGTGCCCAGCTTTCCTTCGCCAGGTCTTCACTTCCAAGTAGTCCTTCGCCTGGTGCCTAGAAGTCCTTCGCCAGGTCTTCAGTTCCGAGCAATCCTTCGCCTGGTGCCTAGCAGTCCTTCGCTAGGTCTTTGACTCATAGCAGCCCTTCTCTAGGTGCCCAGCAGCCCTTCGCTGGGTCTTAGGGATCCGATGCCTAGCAGTCCTTCGCTAGGTGCCTAGCAGTCCTTCGCTAGGACTTCAATCTGCACACTCAAGTAGCATGTTAGATAAACTTAACATCTTAACTTTTGAACCCTTTTGCCATTATCAAAACACAGGTTCAACTTGGGTGCTGTCTGCACCAACAAAAAGAAGGGTCACTACAAGACGGAATGCCCCAATCTGAAGGAGACGAAGAAGACAAGAAGGAAGAAGGCCCTTAAGCAACGTGGGACGAGTCTTCCTCTGAAGAAGAAGAAGAGGCCCCACAGTCGAACCTGCTCGCCCTGACTGCTTTGGAGGAAATCGAGACCGAATCAGAATCAGAACCGGACGACGGAAAGCTCACATTTTTAGAGGACGGCAAAATCACTGTAAGTGGGTTTTCTAGAGTTCAATTATCAGAATTAATTGTCTATCTATCTCGCGACTTGGCGAAAGCCAAAATCCAAGTCGAGTCCCTCCAACAGGAAGTAAAACTCCTGAAAGAGGGAGCTGACTCTAGATCCTTAACTGAAAAGGTTCAAGAAGGAACCTCTACTCAAGTTGAAAAACCTGAGAAAGAGAACTCCTCCTTGAAAACTCAAGTCAAGGACCTTAGAGCAGCTTTGGAACGATTCACTTCTGGTTCCAAGGGTCTTGATATGATCCATGGAAAACAGAAGTCGTTCTAAATCGATCCGGATTAGGGTATCGAACCAAGGCTGACAAAGGTCTTACTATGCTGTACTGAATCAGTCTAGACCCAAAGTTCAGGCATGGATACCCAAACTATGCCTGAATAACCAAGCTGGACCAAATCAGTATTGGATCCCCAAGGACAAGATTCATATCTTGCCTAATCATTACCGTGGCTTTAGTCTAGGGGAGCCAACTTGAAAATCATTTTTATAGTTAAATGAATTTCTTTTCTTGTTTTAAATTGTATGATTGCTTGTCTATTGACTTTCTGCAATTTACCATGCTTAGACTTAGGAATGTTTAGATTAAGGACTAAACTAATTAACTAAAATTTGAACAACATAGTATTGGGTGGAGGTGAGATGATAGTACGTTAGGGAAGCCATTTTGGCGGAACTAGACGAAGCTACTGATTCAAGACCCAAACTAGTTAGACCAGAATTTATCAAAAAGTAATTTTGAAGATGAAATTTCACTAAAAGGCTTTGTCAAGGAAAGGGTTGATGATCCAATAAGGCTATGGCCAAAGAAGGCCTTGTGCCTCGCCAAGACCTGGAAGCCAATTTTTTGAAATTCAAATTCAATTTACTCTTTGTCAAATTCAAATCTAACATAAATTTTCAGTTAATCTTAGATTCAAATATTCCTTTTTCAAAATAAATTTAAATTGTGTTTAAAATTAATTTAACTTTTCAAAGTTAATCATGGTCTTTTCAAAATAAATCTCTCTACTAAAACCTGTCTCACAAAAACCCATAAGGTTAACGTGATTGATAACTCTAGATTGGGTGAGACAGACTAGGTTGTGAAAATCAATTTAAGTTATCCTTAATTCTAATTGGATCCAAATCAACAAAACTCTTTATGTGTGGAACATAAAGATTTAGACCAATGGATGTTGGATAGCGGTTGCTCCAGACACATGACTGGGGAAAAATTGAAATTCACCAAACTCAAGTTCAAGAACCTAGGCTCAGTAGCATTGGCAACAATGTTACACTCAAAGTCACTGGGTCAGGTAACATTGAACTCAAATCTGATTTCGTTATTAAAAAGGTATTGTTGGTTGAAGATTTCAAATTTAACTTGCAAAGCATAAGTCAATTGTGTAATACTGGCTATGTAGTTACCTTTACGAACTCTAACTGCCTGATTAGAAACTTGCAAGACTCAGAAATCATGCTTAAGGGCTCTAGGAAAAATAATGTTTACACTATAAACCTACCCTTAGTACCTAAATGAATGTTAACTCAGTTAGAAGAATCAAACCTCTGGCATAGGAGACTAAGTCACACTAATCTGAGATTAATTTCAAAAATCACTCAACTTGGCTTAATTAAAGGAATACCTAAAATCAAGAACCATGAAAACTTAATATGTTAATCATGCAATCAAGGTAAACAAACCAGGTCTAATCACAAACTAATTCAATCATATCTAACTCAAACCACACTTGAGCTCCTGCACCTTGACTTATTTGATTCACATGGAGCCAAGTCACTAAGCGGAAACCGGTACTGCTTAGTAATTGTTGATGATTACTCTAGGTTTACCTGGGTTAGGTTCCTAAAGACCAAAGATGAAACCCTAAACCTATTTAGTGATTTTTGTAAGTTAATTGAAAATCAAAACGATACCAAAATCAAAAGACTTAGGAGTCATGGGGGAGAGTTTGAAAATCAACGATTCGAGGAGTTCTGTAAGATAAACGGGTATATACACGAATTTTTGTACCCTAGAACCCCCCAGCAAAATGGGATAGTTGAACGGAAAAATAGAACCCTACAGGAAGCCGCTAGGGCTATGCTCAATGAATTCACCCTAGCTAACTAATTTTGGGCAGAAGCAATTAGTACGGCTTGCTACATCCAAAATAGGGTCCTAATTAACAAACGACATAATAAAACACCCTATGAATTATACTACCATAGACTTCCAAACCTACATTACCTAAGGGTCTTTGGGTGCAAAGTCCATATCCTAAACACCAAAGACTATCTAGGTAGATTCCAGTCCAAGTCAACCCTAAGGGTCTTCTTAGGATATTCAACAACAAGTAGAGCATATAGAGTTTACAACAAACAAACTAACAAAATTGAGGAAACAACCAATCTAATATTTGATGAAGAAATTAATTCAAAATCTGATAATCCAGATCTAAATTCATCAAATACTGATCACGAAGATAATGAACAAACTGTTGAACCATTAATTGAACCCCTAAATGAACTAACTATTGGATCAACTATTGAGTCAATTGAACCAACCCAAGTAGTTGAACCAAATACTGAACCAAACCGACCGGCCGGACTTGAGGCTGAACCAAGTTCTAGAAAAACTAAGAAACCCAGACTCAGTCACCCAACTGATCAAATTGTGGGTGATCCAACATTAGGAGTCAGAACTAGGTCCTCCTATAGAAACCTTAGTCAGATTGTACTAATTTCAAAAATTAAACCTAAGACTATAGAAGAAGCCTTACCTGATCCTGATTGGATCATAGCGATGCAGGAAGAATTAGCCCAGTTTGAGAGGAACCAAGTCTGGGAACTAGTACCTAAACCTGAGGGCAAATCCATTATTGATACTAAGTGGGTTTTTAGGAATAAGCTAAATGATCAAGGAGAAATAGTGAGAAATAAAGCCCGCTTAGTAGCCAAAGGGTTCAATCAAGTCGAAGGGTTACACTATGACGAAACCTATGCCCTAGTAGCTAGACTTGAGTCCATCAGGATGTTGTTAGCCTTTGCATCCCATAAAGGATTTAAACTCTACCAAATGGATGTAAAGTCAGCTTTTCTAAATGGATTTATTAAGGAAGAAGTCTATGTAGGACAACCCCCTGGTTTTGAGGACTTAGAAAGACCTGACCATGTTTACAAACTCACTAAAGCACTTTATGGACTAAAACAAGCACCTAGGGTATGGTATGAACGTCTATCAACCTACCTCATTTCTATGGAATTTAACCAGGGACAAATTGACTCAACCCTATTTATTAAGACCTTAGAAAAAGATATCTTTATTGCCCAAATCTACATTGACGATATAATCTTTGGATCCACCAACTCAAATTTCTTAAAAGAATTTGTTAAAATAATGGAAAATGAATTCGAAATGAGCTTAGTTAGTGAGCTCAACTTCTTTCTAGGGTTACAAATTAAGCAAACTAGGGATGAAAACTATGTCCATCAATCCAAATATGCTAAGGAGTTAATAAAGAAATTTAAAAGGGATAACTCTAAAAGCATAAGTACCCCCATGGCCACAAATGTAAAAATAGATAGTGGCCCTGATGGTAAACCAGTAGACCTTAAACTTTATAGAAGTATGATTGGTAGTCTACTTTACCTTACAGCCAGCAGACCCAATATCCTTTTTGCTGTAGGAATGTGTGCTAGATACCAAACATGTGCTAAGGAAACGCACTTAGCAGCCCTAAAAAGAATACTAAGATACATTAAGGGCACCCTAAATGTAGGGATTTGGTATCCTAGGACCTCAACTTTTGACTTGTTAGGATACTCGAATTCTGACTATGATGGTTGTAAACTAGATAGAAAAAGTACAAGTGGAAGCTGCCAACTTTTAGGAAATAGTCTAGTAAGTTGGTGCAGCAGAAAGCAACACTGTGTAGCTCTATCCACAACTGAAGCTGAGTATGTTTCTTTGGAAGAATGTGTAGCACAACTCTTATAGATGATGCACACTCTTAAAGACTTCCAGCTCAACTACACTCAAACTCAAGTCTACATTGACAATATAAGCTCAATTAATCTAACTAAGAATCCAATCCAACATTCGAGAACTAAACACATAAAAGTTAAACACCACTTCGTAAGAGATCATGTAGCCAGGGGTGAGATAGTCCTTAAGCATATAGACTCTAAATCTAACATAGCTGACATATTCACCAAACCCCTACCTGAGTCTGAGTTCAGCTCACTAAGAAGGCAATTAGGGTTATGCTAGGTAGAATAGATTTGCTCTACTTCTGTGTTTTGGTAAAAATGTTTTATTACTTATCAGTTCCTACTTAATTTGAAAAATCATTTTCTTTGTGCAATTTTTTAAAATAATTTTTTGACTTAGTTTTTCTTAAGAAAAAATTACCCCTTTCAAAACTAGGCTTTTTTCGCAAAATGAACTTAGCCTAGGCCCTAACCCTAGAACTGCATGCACCTATAGATCTAGAAACCAGCATCTCACAAGAACCTTAGGGTACTTTTGATTGATCACCTAGAATGGGTTGAGATGCTTAGGTCTTTGCCTTGATTCAAGATGCTTAAGTCTGTGTATCTGCAGTAATTGGGGCACTAAATACCAATCAACAGTAATTATGTTAAGTGTCAAGCTTAAAAAATCTAACTTGATCAGAACACTTAACTTGACTAACCCTAGCGAAAGCTACTGTTTATAACAGTTAGTAAGTAGCTAATTGGGTTAGACAGGACCCGAAAGTGAAAATTCAAATTGATTTGGTCCAGTTTATACCTTGAATTGGTTCAGTACAGCACCTTACTTCTATTGTTAAGCATGTTTTTTGCTATATTTTTTTTTGATATATGGCAAAGGGGGAGAGATTGGAAAGGAGAGAAGAGAAGGTTTTAAAAAAAAATTTCAAAACTATATCTCCTTTTTCAAAAAGTAAAAAAAAGGTAAAATTCCTTAAGTCAATTGCCTTTCACTTGGCTTAAATTATTTTCAAAAATTAATTCTAAGCATTTGGCTTAAATTATTTTCAAAAAAAAATTAATTCTAAGCACTTGTCATAAATTATTTTCAAAATCTTCTAAGCACTTGACTTAACTTATTTTCAAAAATCTTCTAAGTACTTGACTTAAACAATTTTCGAAATTCCTCTAAGTACTTAATTTAAATTTCTCTAATAGAAAAGTTTCTAAGTATTAATTTCAAAATTTCCTTAAAAACTTTCTAAAGTGCTAAAGAGGTAGGAAAATTTTTCAACTCAAAAAATATGGTAGAAATTTTTTTTCCACAGTATTAAAACTTCAGATAAATTCTCTAAGTGTACATTTTCCAAGTGCCCAACCCGAATCTATTTTTTTGGAAAATGTTTTCTAACTTAAACCTTTATTGAAAATGTTCTAAGTATTGAAAAATCATTTCCTTTTAGACTTAGAAATGTTTTCAAACCCCACAATTTGAAAACCCTAGGGGGAAATTCCTTCCAGAGGGAGAAAATTAATTTGGCACTTTACCTGCTTTTTGTTTAAACTTAACTTTTTGAACCGGGTTGCCATAAATCAAAAAGGGGGAGATTGTTGGTGCAGGCAGCACCTAAGTCGAACCTGGGTTTTGATAATGGCAAAGGGTTCAAGAGTTAAGATGTTATTTTGTTCTAATATGTTCACTGAGTGTGCAGAAAGAAGACCTGGCGAAGGACTGCTGGGCACCTAGCGAAGGGCTGCTAGGCATCGAAACCCTAAGACCTGGCGAAGGGCTGCTAGGCACCTGGCGAAGGGCTGCTAGGAGTCCAAGACCTGGCGAAGAGCTTCTAGGCACCTGGAAAAGGGCTGCTGGGAATCTAAGACCTGGCGAAGGGCTGCTAGGCACCTGGCGAAGGACTGCTTGGTACCGAAGACCTGGCGAAGGGCTGCTAGGCACCTGGCGAAGGACTGTTGGGCAAAAGTCCAACCGGAGGAGCCGGTTGGCAAAAGGTAAACTCTCCTGAGAGGAGTAGGTGAGGACGCGTTCCCCGTCGAGGGAACAGTAGGCGTCGGTTTTGTTGGGACCGGGTGCATGCCAACGCGGACACGTATTGTAATTGTTACATAATTACATGCAGCGGAAATAAAAGCATGAATAATTTCCTAAATTATTCTAACACATATCCTAAGCATGCAATGTGTTCACATAATCGTAATATAAAATTTTTGCAGAAAAGGAAATTACACTACGAATTACCTTGCGTAACTTGGAAGAAGGGACGAGATCCAACCGTTAGCGTCCCTTGAAAGCTCCGCCTCTATTCATATCCACGCCGAGTATCGTCGGGATGACTTCGCTAAGCCACGAGTTTCGTGTTCACAAGAACTACTAGATTCTCCGTGAACATGACGAAAACTGAGAGAGTAATCAAATCGAAAGACTCACCACCAAGGTTGGCGGGCATTCAGTAAATGAGCTTAAGATCTTAATCAAATAATCATGTATACTCAAATAGTGAATATTCATTTATTAAAATAAATGATTACAATCATAAGGCGATTGCCTTAGGACACTTCTCTCATATCACTAACAAACTCCCACTTGGCATAATGCCAATTGCTACGGTACCCAATACCACAGGCTCTAACATGACCCTCAAACTTGCTTTGAGGCAAGGCCTTAGTTAAAGGATCCGCTAAATTCATTTCATTGGGAATTTTCTCAATTTGTATATCATTCCTACTTATAATCTCTCTGATCAGATGATAGCGGCGAAGCACATGTTTGGATCGCTGATGAGACCTTGGTTCCTTTGCTTGTGCAATAGCTCCATTGTTGTCGCAGTAAACCGGTATTGCTTCATCAATGGTTGGAACCACACCAAGATCTGAGACAAACTTCTTGATCCAGACTGCTTCCTTTGCTGCTTCCGAAGTTGCAATATATTCCGCTTCCGTGGTAGAATCCGCTACGGTGTCTTGCTTGGAACTTTTCCAGCTTACTGCACCTCCATTCAAAATAAATATGTATCCGAACTGAGATTTGGAGTCATCCTTATCTGTCTGGAAACTAGCATCTGTATATCCACGTATTATCATATCACCTTCTCCATATATTAGGAACACATCCTTAGTTCTTCTTAAGTACTTGAGGATTGTCTTGACAGCCGCCGAATGATCCATTCCAGGATCAGACTGGTATCTGCTTGTGACGCTTAGAGCATATGATACATCGGGCCTAGTACATAACATAGCATACATGATAGATCCTATCGCGGATGCATAAGGAATCTTATTCATGCAAATCCTCTCATCTTCTGTGCGCAGACACATAGACTTTGAAAGGTTGATCCCATGCCTGATGGGAAGGTAACCTTTCTTGTATTCCGACATGCTAAACCTTTCTAACACTCGGTCTATATATGTAGACTGCAAAAGACCAAGCAACTGTTTTGATCTCTCTCTATAGATTCTAATCCCAAGGATATAGGTTGCTTCTCCCAGGTCTTTCATGGAGAAAGTTTTGGACAACCAAATTTTAACTGACTGTAAGACTGATATATCGTTTCCTATAAGTAAAATGTCATCGACATATAACACTAGAAATACGACTGCACTCCCACTAACCTTCTTGTATACACAAGGTTCGTCAGGATTTTGTGACAAATCAAACTGTTTGATTGTCTCATCAAAACGGATGTTCCAGCTCCTGGATGCTTGCTTTAGTCCATATATGGATCGTTGAAGCTTGCATACTTTGGTTTTATTAACCGATGTGAAACCTTCAGGTTGTATCATGTATACATCCTCAAGCAGGTTTCCATTAAGGAAAGTTGCTTTCACATCCATTTGCCATATCTCATAATCATAATGAGCTGCTATGGCCAGGAGCATCCGAATGGGTTTGAGCATAGCTACTGGAGAATAGGTTTCGTCATAATCAATTCCTTGTTTCTGACGATATCCTTTTGCCACTAATCTAGCCTTAAAGGTAACAACATTACCTTCCATGTCGGTTTTCTTCTTGAAAACCCACTTGCACCCTATGGGCTTAATTCCTTCAAGCGGGTTAACTAAGTCTCATACTTGATTTTCGTACATGGAATCCATTTCCGACTTCATG
Source organism: Boesenbergia rotunda (assembly GCA_024364735.1). Taxonomy (NCBI): domain Eukaryota; kingdom Viridiplantae; phylum Streptophyta; class Magnoliopsida; order Zingiberales; family Zingiberaceae; genus Boesenbergia; species Boesenbergia rotunda. The sequence continues at coordinate 324,811 of JAGFNQ010000734.1, forward strand.
GCTTCAAGTCATTTATCCCTTTCTGAATTTATCAGAACTTCTTCATAACTGATAGGTTCGTCATTGTTAACGAGTAACACATCGTTCGATTCACTTATGAAAAATCCGTATCTCTCTGGAATATTGCGTATCCTATCAGACCTACGAAGAAGTGGTGTTGTTTTAGGTTCAACTGATAGCTCATCATTATGAGTTATTGGTTGTGGGTCTAGACTAGGTGTCTCTGTAATGTCTATTGGAGTTTCTTGAACTTCTTCAAGTTCAATGCTACTCCCACTGTTTTCTTGTAAAAGAAATTCTTTTTCCAGAAATACAGCATGCCTTGAAACAAACACCTTTTGTTCCATGAGATGATAGAATTGGTAACCTTTCGTTTCCTTAGGGTATCCAATAAATAGACATTTATCAGACTTAGCATCCAATTTGTCTGATACAGTCCGCTTTACATAAGCAGGACAACCCCATATCTTAAGCTGAGTTAATAGAGGTTTCATACTATTCCATGTCTCATATGGAGTAGTAAAGATTACCTTGGTCGGGACTCTGTTTAGTAAGTAAACAGTTGTCTTAAGCGCATAGCCCCAAAAGGATTTTGGAAGAGTTGAATAATTTATCATAGATCTAACCATGTCCATCAAAGTTCGGTTACGCCTCTCAGATACACCATTATGCTGTGGTGTATATGGCGGAGTCCATTGAGACAATATCCCATTGTCCCTAAGATAATCTTGAAACTCTTGACTCAAGTATTCACCACCCCGATCGGATCGAAGTATCTTAATACATTTGTCAAGCTATTTTTCTACTTCACTTCTGAACTCTTTGAATTTCTCAAAGGCTTCAGATTTGTGTTTCATTAAGAACACATACCCGAATCGTGAGTAATCATCGATAAAGGTAATGAAGTAGCTATAACCTCCTTATGCAAAAGTTGACATTGGTCCACATACATCAATATCTATTAGACCAAGCAATTCTCCCACTGGTTTACCTTTTCCAGAAAAGGGTAATTTGGTCATCTTGCCTTTTAAGCATGATTCGCATGTATCAAATGAACCGGGTTCAAATGATTCCAGAATTCCACATCGGTGTAATTTGGTCATGCGTTTCTTACTTACATGGCCAAGACGACAATGCCATGTATTGGAGTCTATTTGATTATCTATTCAAGCACGTTTGTTGCTATCTTCGATATTGAAAACATCACCGGATAAATCTAACGTGTAGATACCATTGTACAAAGTTTCGGTCTCATAAAGAACATCATTTAAAGTTATGTAACAGCAATTGTTACTAAAAGTTAAATGATAACCCTTTTCATTCAAGCATGAAATAGATATAATGTTCTTTATTAACGAAGGAACAAAATAACAATTATCCAATTCTAAGACAAGTCCAGTAGGGAGCTTTAGCAAATATGTTCCGATGGCAATAGCAGCAATCTTTGCTCCATTTCCAACTCGCAAATTCGCTTCTCCCTTGACGAGTCTTCTTCTATTCCTTAGCCCCTGTATGTCATTACATATATGTGAGCTACACCCAGTATCAAGTACCCAGGTGGACGAGGAAATAGAGTGACATTCAATAACGAAGATACCTGAAGAGGATGGGGCATCGGATGCCTTCTTCTTCAAGGACTCAAGATAAACCTTGCAGTTTCATCGCCAGTGACCCTCCTTGCCACAGTGATGGCAAGTGCCTTTTGGCGCATTTTCAGTCTTTTTGGCCTTTTTCTTCTTTCCCTTATTCTGTTCTTTGGGCTTCCTCTTAGAGCCTTTCTTTGAGGAACCAACTAACAGTACCTTCTTCTGATCCTGCTTTACAGAAGGCTCTACAGTCTTCAGCAGGTTGAGCAACTCAGGAATGGTAGTCTGCAAATTGTTCATCCGATAGTTCATCACACATTATGAGTAACTCTTGGGCAAACAATGCAGAATTAAGTCAACACTTAGTTCGTGATCCATTGCAAATCCGAGTGTGCCTAGTCGCTCAATGTACCCCAACATCTTCAACACAAACTGTGAGACAGAAGTGCCTTCCTGCATCTTAGAGGTGAAGAGGAGTCTGGAGACCTCGAACCTTTCGGATCTCGCCTGCTCGTCAAACAGCTCATGAAGATGGAAGATGATGGTATGAGCATCCATATGCTCATGCTGCTTTTGCAGCTCAGGTACCATAGCGGCCAGCATGATGCAACTCGCAAGTTCAGAATCCGCCACATGTTTCTGATAGGCTACTAACTGGTCTGGAGTTGCATCTTCAGGAGGATGGTTGGGAAGTTGTTCTTCAAGGACATAAGCAAGTTTTTCTGCCTTGAGAACTATCCTCAGGTTTCGAAGCCAGTCCATGAAGTTTGGCCCAGTCAGCTTATTGGTGTCCAAAATGGAATGCAAATTCAGAGAAGACATGATCAAGTGATTATCCTAAAAATACAAATTGAGCTTATGTGAGAAGAATGATAAAGAATGCATCAATATACATTAATTAAATCCTATTTATTTTTCGAATTGAATAACCCTTTTTATCAATTCGGGAGATCATAGGAACATCTCCAAATAGGTTGATATCCAACCATAGATAAGAACAACCATGACTAGAGTCCATCAAGTTATTCTAAGCTATGAAGGTAGGTAATTATACCGATTACATATTATACATATGTAACTATCACATTATGCTATCAACTAATTGAATGTTTGCATAAATCATTGGGTTGTTAACTCATTAACAAGTATGCAACAATATACATAGCACCCAACTGCACCTCTCTTTACATCGACCTTGGCTGTGGCACAACAAATCGATGCTCCAAGCTTAAGGCTGACCCATTAATCAAGAAATAGTTTTAATATGGTTGGAGCTCATTCAACCGTTTAGTCAGGCTTAGATGTGTCCAACAACCAAAACTAAGGATTGACCTCTGACTCCAACTATATTAATCATAAACTAATTCTATGGTTTGAACATGTGGAGGTTCAAGCCGGGCATGGATGTGTCCATCAACCCAAACGAGAAACAAAACTCCGGTTCTAACCATATTAATGGAAGGTGTTGGCCTTAATATTTTGTAAGGGGTTTTGGGTCACATCCTTTTCCTTTTAAGCACATTCATGACATATAATTATGTCATGTTCTAACGATTTCCTTAATAAAGTATGTATGTGACTTAATTTATCAAGTCTCATTAATTGAATTAGGAACCGGATTTCCTAATTCTAATTTCATACTTTATTCAAAGAATTATTTTGGGAAACAATTTCCTAAATTGTCATAATCAATTTTGGAAATAATATGTTTAAGACTATGATTTCTCTAAATCAAATCTTATTAAATTAAGAGACAGATTCCCTTAATTCAACTACATATTATTTACATGAAAATCTTATTTAAGGAAATAAACTCTATAGGAAACAATTTTCCTAATTAATTTTGGAGACAACAATATGTAAGAGCATCACCTCATAAATCAAATAAGGAAATTATCGTTTGAGAATCACCTCAAAAATTTCAAGATTTGATCACATATTTTATTTATGGATAGATAATTACAACAAATTATTTACTTTGGGTGGCTCCCCGAGGCACTCCCCAAAGAAAAGAAATTTGTTGTAAATCTAATTTGGCCTGCTCCCCGAGGCATAACCAAATTAAACTTGACAATTAAAGAACTTGTTAATAATATAATTTGGATGGCTCCCCGAGGCCTACCCAAATCAATTTTAACAATTCATATTCAAAATAGGAAATTAAATTATAACAACTAACTTTAATTTGGGTGGCTCCCCGAGGCACTCCCCAAAGTAAAGAATTTTATTAATAATTTAAAAATCAATTTGAATTTAATTGTCAATTAATGTTTCCATAAAATGTCTAGACTTTCATGAAAAGAAAGTGCCCAAAATTACGAGCTTTCCATAAATGGAAAGTTTCCAAAATTAAAAGGTTTTCAGATTTATTGTAAGTTTCTGGTACAAAGAAAACTTATGTATTTCCAAAATTGGAAAATTTTCAAAATTAGGAAATTTCCAAAATTGGAAAGTTTCCAAAAATGAAAAGTTTTCACAATTATCATAAAATTTCAGAAACAGAGATATTTCAAAAGTTTGTGAAATTTCATGATGATTTCCAAACTTTGAAATTCATAAATCTAAAATTTACCATAATTGGAAAGTTTCCATAATTGAAAATTTTTCCAAAATTGAGATCATGACAAAGTTTTCTGCAAAACAATTATATGATTATGTCGAACACTAACCGGCTCTGATACCACTGTTGGGACCGGGTGCATGCCGACGCGGACACGTATTGTAATTGTTACATAATTACATGCAGCGGAAACAAAAACATGAATAATTTCCTAAATTATTCTAACACATATCCTAAGCATGCAATGTGTTCACATAATCGTAATATAAAATTTTTGCAGAAAAGGAAATTACTCTACGAATTAATTACCTTGCGTAACTTGGAAGAAGGGACGAGTTCCAACCGTTAGCGTCCCTTGAAAGCTCCGCCTCTATTCGTATCCACGCCGAGTATCGTCGGGATGACTTCGCTAAGCCACGAGTTTCGTGTTCACGAGAACTACTAGATTCTCCGTGAACACGACGAAAACCGAGAGAGTAATCAAATCGAAAGACTCACCACCAAGGTTGGCCGAAGAGGAAGATCGTCGCAAGGAAGAACTTCGTCGCCTTGATGCTTCTCCTTGTGCTCACGGCAAGAAGAAAGAAGGAAGGCCTATGGCCGGCCAAGAGAGAGGGAGAGAAGAAGAGGAGAGAGCCCAAGCAATTCTTGGATGGATCATCTTCCATGTCACCCCTTGGGTCCTTTATATAGGGAGAGGTTTCTTAATTTCCAAGCAAACCTCTCCTTGATTATGGAATAATTTCTCAATCAATCCATAATCAAAGCTCTCATGATCAAGCTTCTTCTTCTTGATTATGGAATAATTTCTCAATCAATCCATAATCAAGGCTCTCTTTCTTTTTGGCATGACTATATAAAATTTATAAAACAAACCAACCATTGGTTCATTATATAAAATGTTATAAAACAAACCAACCATTGGTTCATTATATAAATTTTATTAAACAAACCAACTCATGGTTCATTATATAAAAATTTATATATAAAATTTATATAACCTTTTATAAAATAAACCAACCTTTGGTCTATTTTATAAAATAAATCAAAATAGCCTTATCCTCTTATGGTGGTGGCCGACCATGACAAGAAGAGAGGAGGCCCCCCTCCTTGGTCGGCCTATCTAACCCCAATTGGATCAAATCCCTTAATGAATTAAACTTATTTAATTCACCCATTAAGTCTTTAAAAGACTTAGCCATTTATGCTTCCGATGCGTCTAAAATAAATTCAGTTTTGACTATTGTTTGGACTTACCAAAAATAGTCTATCTCGATTGGAGAATCCAATTCTCAACTCATTTTAAATCCTTCGAATTACTCGTTATGTGTGTGACCAAATAGGCTTTCAATTTATGTTGGTCGTCCATAATTAACTAATTAATTATAGAACGATCATGAGTGGCACCTAGTAGTACATCATGATCCCCAATTAATTGAAAGATCAACGGTTGACCTCAGAAATGATTCTGAAACCCTTCAGCAGCTATAATGAATCGTGCCTCATTCCCTTCACCATCTTATACCCACTTGGTTGAGGACATGGTCTATGTGTGTCAGTCCCCACTAGGCTGACTACGTCACACCTAGCCCAAGTAACGTTTCCTCGTCCTATGGATTCTAATTACTCTCATGTATTTAAGAGATTCATACTCTGAACATGTCGTGCTCTGGCCAGAGGCTTCGAGAACAATCCGATGATAGGCCTCGGGTATACATCTCCTCACAAGGAGTGGTGAATCCTTTGTAGGCTGTACAAACATTTTCGGGCACTTCGGCTTATACCCAATCATCCTGGGTTCACACCTCCTTGGAGATGCTTGCTTAAGATGTCAAAGTATAAGTCTCCATGACCAAGATGACTTGAACACCACAAGTCAAAGGAACATCGCACTTAAGCTGCAGTAAGAACTTCACTGACATATCTATATGTAGAATACCATATGAAGTTTTACAGTCAGTCACTCCAATGAACTAGTTCCCTTAACTAGCATTCATGTTTATCTCCAGAAATCTCAATGTCACCAGCCAGTGAGAATCAGCTGATTAGAAAATAACCCATGCTAGTCTCAACAGAATTGATAGTGTCCGTATTTATCAATTCATCGACTAGGGACAATTTCAATACTTCACAATTGCACATGTAGAGATAATCACTAGTTGTGAATTCATCACAAATTCTCTCATGCTGTGAATTGTATTGCGGACATTCAGTAAATGAGCTTAAGATCTTAATCAAATAATCATGTATACTCAAATAGTGAATATTCATTTATTAAAATAAATGATTACAATCATAAGGCGATTGCCTTAGGACACTTCTCTCATATCACTAACAGGTTCGACCTAGGGTTCCATTTGGGAGACCCGAAGTCAGAACCAAGACAGCTACGGCTGTAAAAACTAACTAATATTCTTGCCTTGTTTTTGTTGGTATTAACCTTGAATGCAGGGACCGAAGGAGTGTGTTTCTGCAACTCAGAACGCCCCAAAGGAGAGGGGCATGCAGCTGGGCTAGGGGCCCGGGAGGTCCCGTGCGCCCATGGTCAAAGCCAAATAAGCAGTCAGCAAGAATCGCTTCGAAAGCATACTGGGCCAGGCGCCCTAAAGGTCCCGGGCGCCCTGGATGTCCCGGGCGCCCTAGGTCAATGCAATTCTGTGATCGAAGCAAAATCAGTCACGAAGCCAGCGAACCAAGTCAACCAGGGCGCCTCCGTCAGCTCTAGAGTCGATTCGTAGGGGATAAGCGCTGACCAAGCTTCGGATAAAGGCTTTCGGATCCGAAGGCACGTGTCAGGCGCCCCCAGGAGCACTATAAAAGGGGCTCGACCCCTAAGGCTTCAACAACACTTTTTCCAATGCCTCCAAGCTCTTCGTTCAAGCGCTCTACTCCGGCAAACTCCATTCTCGACATTCTAGCGCCGACGACGACCCTCTGCTCTGAAGTTCAATCTACACCGGGCGTCGGTAACGAAGAGTGTAATCATTTATTTACTGCAATATTTCTGTATCATACTTTGTAATCCTTTTCCGCGAATATAGAATTGCCCGCAATAAACGGTCAAGGACCGTGGGCCTTGGAGTAGGAGCCGACCGCGACTCCGAACCAAGTAAAACCACTTGTGTTCCGTGCTTATTTGTTTCAATTCCGCTACGTATTCTCTTCTATTAATCCGAAAGTTTTTCACGATATTCACCCCCCCCCTCTATCGTGTTTCTCGATCCAATAGTACGATCTTTCGCAAGTGGCTCTGATACCACTGTAAGGATCTATAGGCAAAAATATTTAAAAATCACAGTGGAAATAATAGATCCCACGAGTGATCCATGCGAAAGAAAACTCATACAAAGTTAATTTACAAATTTCTATCGTATAGGTATACCTTTGGCGTGTGCCCTTCACTTATCTCGCTTATCCAAGGTATGTCGAATCTCTTACACGTTCAAGTGTCCGTGCCACTATGCGTATCCACACGAACACGATCTCTCAAGATTCAGAGAATAATCACTTTTATGGTGCTAGCCACAAGAGGAGATTCACAACGCAAGAAGGAGAGGGAGAAGAGGGATTTCTGCCAAGTGAAGGAGAGGAAGAAAAAATGACAAGTTCTTCATCCAAATGAAAAGAAAAACTCTTTTATACTCATCCCATGAATATGAAGAGTTTTATCCCTTTAGCTTCCCTCAATTAATATCAATAAAAACCCAATTAGATCACATTTTCTCATGTGGCTCTTTAACATCTCTTCATCCAATGAAGAAAAACTTTTCAACTTCCCCTATTATTAATTTATTAAATATTTTAAAGAATTAATATATCATTCAAATGTGATTGAGTCTAATCTAAATGAGTCTAACTCAAATTAGATCTTAATTGCATAATCAAATTAGATTCACTTGAATCTAACTCAATTAATCCAATTTAAATCAAATCATAGTCAAACTAAGATTAATTAATCTCCAAAGCATCGTGTCCTTAGTGTGTGCCCCAATAGGTTCTCGTAACATTGGCAATGTGTCTAAACCGCTTTAGACACATAAGCAATGAGCGACATCTAGCAATTCATCATTGCTATCCAAGTAACGAGAAAATCGAGATCCGACTTAACCTTCGTGACTATGACAATATGTGACCTTGTCCTTCCATCCTCGATATCTAGATTGACCAATGAGGTATAGACCGTGTCATCCTTGATCAATCTTTGTGTTTCTTCATCCCCGAGTAGACTCACTCAAACAAATGAGCTCAATATCTCATATTGACTCATTTAAGTATAGTCATGCGTTTTAGTAGTCTTACTTGATCAAGGGGCCCACAAATATCACTCCCGTCATATGAGAGGGATAGATCTCATCTACATCATTCACATCCCTCCGTATTATTCATCACAAACCCAGTGATCGCCTTTATAGTCCACCCTATTACGGGTGACATTTGACGATACCAAAGTACATAACTCCTTATGTAGGGAATCGTAGTGACTTTGGGTCTAAGGATTATTCATACTAATAGTCACATGAGAAAGTTTATGACCCTCATATGACAATCTATGAAACTTTCTCATGGCAGGTCAGTTCAGTACACATTCTCTAATATATACCATGTGTCAACTTGATATCATATATCCATGACTTGTGAGTTCAAGTCATCAATTGACCTACATGCTAGTCTCCATACATTAATATTATCCTTGAATATTAAAGCTTGATTATAAATGATTTAGTGTAGTGTTCTCTACATCATCTCACTATTGATTCAACCAATCGATATGATGTTGATAAGAACCTACTACCTAAGGGCATTATTATACTTAGTTATTTGACACAAATATAAAGTATAATAACCAAATATTCCTTTATAAATGATAGAATATGATTAAAAAAGTCTTTAGTTAATCATCACATAATTTGCTTAGGACTCTTACTAACAGTTTTATCTTGTGTTAGATTCAAACTTAACTTTGAGTCCATAAAGTGAAAGCTTTCGGAATAAGCTTTTAGAATATGGTAAGTCACAATGGATATCATTAAAGGAGCCATGTGTCTAAGACAGTTTTTCGGAAACGTCCAACTAAAAGGACTTAGTACTAAGTCCTGGTCTAACTAGAATAGATTAGACTGAGATAGATTCAACTAGATTGATAAAGTCGATTACACTAAACATGGATCGACAAAACTTTCTTAGCGTATTATCATTTCAACCCTCTCTGATGCTATTAGTCAAGATTAAAATTATGTGTCCTATATTTGACCTATCTATCCTTTTTAAGATAAACAATGAAAAGTATAAATAAAATTCATGGTATATGAGAAATGACATATTGCAATTAATTAAAGTATGCATGAGCAAGTCAATTTGAACACGTCATCGAATTAATTGAAAACAATAATAATAATAATAATAATAATAATTAAATAAGTTAAGTAATGTCGAATCTAAGACGATCGACTTGATTCCATAAAATTTTTCTATCGATCACTAGGATAAATTGAAAAACACTCGTGGCGAGCAACCTAGAAGCTCAACAACCTACGATTGCGTGCCATATTTGAAAAAAAAAATCTTATAAAATTCATCAAAGTTAGGGATCGAACCATAAACACTTAGGAGACAACTAGTAACTCTTTCGCTGCACCATAACTCAAAAATTAATATAAAATAATCAAACATTTAAGATGTAGATATCTACTGTATCAAATTCTTGATTTAAAATATTTCATATTAATCTCGAATATGTAATCCACTTTTACACATTATAATTATTAAGGCTTGGGGATTTATCAAGTGGGATTTTATTGATGGTTGCATAATTAAGTGGTACTTGATTATAATTAAGTTTAGGAGATTTAAATTGTTGATTTGAATTTGACTTAGACTTTAATTTTGACTTAGTTAAATGGTAACCCAAGTCTATATTTTGATATTTAGATTTTAATTTTATTTTTGAAACACTATTTTGTTTTTCTAATTGTATAAAACTTGTAATTTTTTTAAAATTGAAGATTTATCGATAAACATTAAAAAAATTATTTTCAGAATTTTTAAACTTTAAAAAATTTATCTCTTGAATTTTTAAATTTCAAAAACTGATTTTCGAGTACATAATTTTTGAAATTTGATTTTTATAATTTTTAAAATTAAAATTCATATTTTTATAATTTGAATTCAGATTTTTATTTTCAATATTCAAATTTAGATTCTTCAAATTCTTGATTTTTGAAAATTTATTTTTAAAAATGATTTTTAATTTTATAAATATTTAGGTTTTGAATACTTCTTTTCTGAATTTTTAAAATTTAAAATGTGTTTTTCTGATTTGTTAGAATTTTGAAAATCCTTTATTAAGATTTTGAAAAGTTCTTATCATTTGTTATTAAATTCAAATAATTTAACTTTGAATTATTAGTTAGATTTGAATGATCTTGATAAATTAATTTTGAATAATTATTAATTAAATTTGAATCTTGATTACTTAAATTCAAATTATTTGGTTTATCTTTCAGAGTACTCTTTTGATTATTCAAATCAAGAATTTGATTGATCATACTAAGGTTTGTGTCGACTTTATCAAAATCTTGATTGACTCAATTAAAGTCTAGATTTAGTTGATTATATTTCATTGAATTATTTAAATTATTTTCATTAATTAAATTTAAATTAATTAAATTGTTATAATAGGTTAGACGGTTAAAGGTAGCCTCTGTCATTAAGGCTCCCCGGTTATACGATCTCGAACATATAAATAAAAACAAAGATGGGGTAAATAAAAACAAAGACGGTTAAAGATAGTCTGCATCCGAGGGACGAGAGCCAAAGTCGAAGAGAGCTTGAAGGCAACAGGTCGAGGCTGCTGAAAGAAGAGTCAACTGAGTCGTGATGTTTCGAGTGCTGAGTGAACTGTACTCAGGAAGGGAAATCCTAGGGTTCGAGTGCTGAGAGAATTGTACTCGGGAAGGGAGACCCTAGGTGACAGTCAACTGATACTTAATTAGTTGACTGGGGTAGAGCACAGAGAGATCAGTCGACTGGTAAAGGACCAGTCTACTGATGCAGTCGACTGGTGTCGACCAGAATGCGAATAGTCAAGGTGGTGACATTTGAATTTGCAAGGACCAATCGACTGCCCCAGGGGCAGTCGACTGGTAATGGTCAAAACAGTATTGAGCTCTATTTAAGAGAGCTCGTGTGTGGCTACTTTTCTTTGGCGAAACAAGCTTGGTTAGAGCCTGTTAGTAGCCTACAAGTGCTCAGGTCATACCAAAGGGTTGTGGCGAGGTTTCTCCACCCACAAGGAGCGACAAGAGCTAGCCGGAGGTGTTCCGGGGAATCATCCACCAGATGATCGGGATCGTCCACCTTACAGACAACCGTTGAGTAGGAGTTTTCATCTCTAAACCACGTAAAGGTGATATGTTAGCATTGTTTGGTTTTGATTTAAGATTTCCGCTTGCGCTTGCTAACCATTGTAGTAAGAATAATCGAAAAGACGCTATTCACCCCCCCCCTCTAGCTAAACGGAAAGGTCCCAACACTATAGAGTGGCATGGGGGCAACCCCCGGTGGCATGCATTCGGTTTGAAAGGGCCGTTCGGGCTGACATTTTGAGTCATCACCCATCCATGCGAACGGACAAGTCGACGGGAGACACATCTAAAGAGTGGCACAGGGGCAACCCCCGGTGCCATGCATTCGGTTCGAAAGGGTCGTTCGGGGTGACATTTTGAGTCATCACCCAACCATACGAACGAACAAGCCGACGAGAGGCACATCTAAAGAGTGGCACGGGGGCAATCCCCGGTGCCATGCATTCGGTTCGAAAGGGCCATTCGGGGTGTGATTTTTAGTCATCGCCCAACCATGCGAACGGACAAGCCGACGGGAGGCACATCTATGGAATGGCACGGGGGAAACCCCCGGTGCCAGGCATTTAGTTCGAAAGGGCCGTTGGAGGTGACATTTTTATTCATGGCCCAACCATGCGAATGGACAAGCCGACGGGAGGCACATCTATAGAGTGGCACGGGGGCAACCCCCAGTGCCAGGTATTCGGTTCGAAAGGGTCATTCAGGGTGACATTTTTAGTCATCACCCAACCATGCGAACGGACAAGCCGGCGGGAGGCACTACTATAGAATGGCACGGGGGCACCCCCCGATGCCATGCATTTGGATCGTAAGGGTCATTCGGGGTGACATTTTTAGCCATCGCCCAAACCATGCGAACGGAAAAGCCATTGCGCACCACAAAAGAATTGGGTGACTCCGCACCGCCCACCACCAAGGCACTGGGTGCGTCCGCTCTGCGCACCACCAAGTCTCCTCTGCACTGGGTGGTTGCCTCTGTTCCGCATTGGGTGTGTCCGCTCTGCGCACCACCAAGGCTCGTGGCACTGGGTGTGTCTGCTCTACACACAACCACCACTGCACACTGGGTGCGTTCGCTCTGCACACCACCAAGGCACTGCGTGCGTCTGCTCTGTGCACCACCAAGGCTCGTGGCACTGGGTGCATCCGCTCTGCGCACCACCATCGCTCCGCACTGGGTGTTGTTGGTACCGGAACCACCAAAGTCAATCCTTTGTTTTGATAATGGCAAAGGGTTCAGAAGTTAAGATTTGTTTGTGATCTAACAGGCTGATTGAGTGTGCGGGAAAGTCCTAGGTACACTAGGCACTAAGTCCTGGTTCATTGAATTGGGCACTAAGTCCTGGCCGCGGGCTGGGCAACTAAGTCCTGACCTAAAGTTGGGCAATTAGTCCTGGTGAGTGAAGCTGGGCATTAAGACCTGGTCGATGACTGGGCACGAAGACCTGGTGAGTGAAGCTGGGCAAAAGTCCAACCGGAGGAGCCGGATGGCAAAAAAGGTAAATTCTCCCGAGAGGAGTAGGTGAGGACGCGTTCCCCGTGGAGGGAACATTCGACGTCGGTTCGACCTAGGGTTCCATTTGGGAAACCCAAAGTCAGAACCAAGACAGCTAAGGCTGTAAACAATGGTATAAACTTATTATTTTATTTGCTTCTTGTGTTTTGGAACTAACCTTGGTTGCAAGAAACGAAGGGACGGTGTTTCTGCAGCTCAGGCGCCTCAATGGAGTGAGGCGCCTCACTGGGCTAGGTGCCCCAGTGCAAGGCTATTTCAAACCCATCGAAGCAAACTGCCACGAAGCCTCCGGACCAGGTCAAGCTAGGTGCCTGTGTCCATACAGGCACCCTAGACAGCTCAGGCACCTCATTGAAGGGGATAAGCGTTGACCGAGCCTGCGGATTAGAGTTCGCGCAAGAGAGGCCACGTGTCAGGCGCCCCCTTCAACACAGGCGCCCATGAGTCGACTATAAAAGGGGGTTCACCCCCAAGGCATCAAGATATCTCACTCACATTCTTCTCAACACTTTCGTTCAAGCGCTACGCTCCGACAAGCTTCGACCTCGTAATTCAAGCACCGATGACGACCCACTGCTCCGAACTTCCATCCACCTCGGGCGTCGATAACATTTAAAATTATGAAAAGTGTTATACTTTCAATTTCAATTCTATATCTGTACTCGAACCTATAAAAGATCTTTATGAATTTAGAATTGCCCATCGTAAACGGTCAAGGACCGTGGGCCTTGGAGTAGGAGCCAACCGGGACTCCGAACCAAGTAAAAAAGAACCTGTGTTAGCGATTGTTTTCTTGTTTTCTGCTGCGTAATCGCTCAACTTATCCGAAAAATTTTAAGATTGATATTCACCCCCTCCCCCTCTATCGATTTACTCCGATCCAACAGGTGTGTCCGCTCTACGCACCACCAAGGGTCATGGCACTGGGTACCTCCGCTCCACACTAGGTGCGTCCACTCTGCGTCCCACCACCGCTCCACACTTGGTGCGTCCGTTCTGCGCACAACCAAGCCACTGGGTGCGTCCACTCTGCGCACCACCAAGGGTCGTGGCACTGGGTGCATCCGCTCTGCACACCTCCATGGCATTGGGTGCGTCCGCTCTGCACACCACCAAGGCTCGTGGCACTGGATGCCTACGCTCCGCACTGGGTTCGTCCGCTCTGTGCACCACCATGGCACTGGGTGCGTCCGCTCTACGCACCACCAAGGCTCCTTGCACTAGGTGCCTCTGCTCCGCATTGGGTGCGTCCATTCTGCGCACCACCACTGCTCCGCACTGGGTGCATCCACTCTATGCACCACCAAGGCATTGGGTGCGTTCGCTCTGCGCACCAGTAAGGCTCGTGGCACTGAGTGTGTCCGCTCTGCGCACCACCAAGCAACTGGGTGCGTCCGCTCTACGCACCACCAAGGCTCATGGCACTGGGCGCCTCCGCTCTGCGCTAGGTGCATCCGCTTTGCACACCACCAAGGCACTAGGTACGTCCATTTTGCGCACCACCAAGGCACTGGGTACGTCCGCTCTGCGCACCACCAAGGGTCGTGGCACTGGGTGCGCCCGCTCTGCGCACCACCATGGCACTGGGTGTGACCGCTCTACGCACCACCATGGCACTGGGTGCGTCTTCTCTACACACCACCAAGGCTCGTGGCACTGGGTGCGTCCGCTCTGCGCACCACCAAGGCTCGTGGCACCGGGGGCATTCGCTCTGCGCACCACCATGGCACTGGGTGCGTCCACACTGCGCACCACCAAGGCTCGTGGCACTGGGTGCCTCTGTTCCGCACTGGGTGCGTCCGCTCTGCCACCACCACTGCTCCGATTGGGTGCGTCCGCTCTACGCACCACCATGGCACTGGGTGTGTCTGCTCTGCGCACCATCAAGGCTCGCGGCACTAGGTGCCTCTGCTCCGCACTAGCTGCCTCCGCTCTGCGCACCACCACTACTCCGCACTGGGTGCGTCCGCTCTGCACACCACTTGGCACTGGGTGCGTCCACTCTGCGAACCACCAAGGCTCGTGGCACTGGGTGCTCACCATGTTCTGCGCACCACCAAGGCTTGTGGCACTGTGTGTGCACCTTGCTCTGTGCAATATGTTTTGCGCACCACCAAGGCTTGTGGCACTGGTTCGCACCTTGCTCTTCGCACCACCAAAGCTGGGTGTCTTCGATTTGCGACCCACACTAGATGCATCGCTTAGCATTCGTCACACATGTTTGATAGGGTACGCCATTTTCCTAGAAGTCATTACCTCGTGCGTCAGAGCTGTAAGGAACTCGGAATGATTGGGAGGGATGAATCCGCACGATGAGAGGCTGGATCTTAGTGGATCATGGCAGCAAGGCCACTCTACCGTTTACAATGCCCCGTCACTTATAAGTCGTCTGCAAAAGATTTTGTCCGCCGGGACGCAGAGTTGTGATCACAGGCAACCGCTCGCAGTACATCCACCGCGAGGGTTGCGCCTAGGACACTGGCCCGTGGGGGTGAACGCCCCTACGAATGGTCAAGATGCCAACTGCAGACAAAGTCGCCACTTGCTAGCTAGGATTTTCACTTAGAGGCATTCAGTCATTATTCGGCACATGATAGCTTCGCGCCACTGGCTTTTCAACCAAGCGAGATGACCAATTGTGTGAATCAACGGTTCCACTCGTACAAGGTTGAATTACTATCGTGGCACGATCATCAGTAGGGTAAAACTAACCTGTCTCACGACGGTCTAAACCCATCTCACGTTCCCTATTGGTGGGTGAACAATCCAACACTTGGTGAATTCTGCTTCACAATGATAGGAAGAGCCAACATCGAAGGATCAAAATGCAACGTCACTATGAACGCTTGGCTGCCATAAGCCAGTTATCCCTGTGGTAACTATTTTGACACCTCTAGCTTCAAATTTCGAAGGCTTAAAGGATCTATAGGCCATGCTTTCACGGTTCATATTCGTACTGGAAATCAAAATCAAACGAGCTTTTACCCTTTTGTTCCACACAAGATTTCTGTTCTCGTTGAGTTCATCTTAGGACACCTGTGTTATCTTTTAACAAATGTGTCGCCCCAGCCAAACTCCCCACCTGACAATGCCTTCCACCCAGATCGACCCGCGAGGCAGGTCTTCAAGCCAAAAGGAGGGGTCGTGCCTAATAAGTACCATTTTATTGATTATTTTAGTTGCTAAAATCCAAGTTTGACCCATATTTTTCTTGCTTAATTGTGAATTTACCCTAGGTTCTAGAAATTATTGCTATTTTGGACTTAATTGCAAATTTATACCTATTTGGATTATTTGACCACTGAATTTTTGATCTATTTTTGCAGGCTTGAAAAGATTATGGACCTAGGGGCATACTGGGTCAAACTTGAGTCGGAAGTGGACCCGGATCGAGTCATCAAGTTTCGGATTCATCTGGGTCGTCCGATTCAAAAGCGGCTAGATCTGAGTCATCTGGGACCATCTGAGGCAATCCGAGCTAGGGTTAGGGTTGATCAAGCATCTGGATCAAGATCTGAAGGTTTCATCCCAATCAAAGCTCATTCAACCGTTGGATCAAGCTCGGAGGGCTCTAGACTGTCCATTCAAAGTTTAGATTGATCTGGACCATCCGTTGCACATTTGGAGGATCCGAGCTACCACGAGGCAGATCCTGACCCTTGATCAACATCATCAAAATTTGGTTCAGATCGGATGAAGATCAGCCGTTGGATTTCCTCAAATCAATCTGGGTTGTTCATTCCTAATTACTTAAGGAAAATTCTCCCCAGTTTTCTCCTCGTCGCGTCTTCGCCGCAACTGTTCATCGTCTTCGTTCTTCTTCGTTTTCTTGCAAGTTCTTTAGTTTTGAAGGCGTGACCACCTCAATCTCGACCTTGGATCATCATCTGGATCATTGGAGATAGCTTCGGTGGAGAATTCAGCTCAATTGTCATCCGGACAGAGGTATTTGAGGGTTTCGACAGCTCTGTAGTCCGATCACTCGATTTTCATCCACGATCCATTTGCGAGCATCTGAGACACTTGTAAGGGTCCTCAGGTGAGCTCAGATATTCTCCAAATCATTATCGCAACTCATTAAGCTGAGATCGAAGAGTTCGGATTGGAATTCTCCCAGCTAATGCAGTTTGAGCAAAGTTCACCAAGCTAAGCTATTTTCCACTGATTTGCTGAGCTTAGGGGTTCGAGGCCAGCCTTTGCGTGACGAACAAGGAGATTTTGAGCTCAGGGAGGATTGAGGCTTAGTTCTTTAGCTAATTTCAGTTGTTTTAGCTGTAAATTTTATTTCTGCACTTGGTTTCGTTTCTGTCTTTGTACCAGGATGCTCAATTTCATTTTCTTAGTGTTTTTGCTCAATTAAGCTTCAATTCTTCCAGTTAAGTAGTTTAGGAGTTTGTTTGGTGAACAATTAGATTTGATTTCAATTAGTTTTCACTTTAGTGCTTGCGTGCCATTTTTATTGTTGCGTATCAGTGCTTGTAGCTGTGTTTCACTTCTGTTTCCTGTGTATCAACTTTGTGGCTGCCAGTTCAGTAATCAGTTCTAAATATAGCATCTATAAACCTAGCTTTTCCAAATCATACCTGCTCCTAGCTGTTTGTTTGTCTTTGAATTCACTTTGTCGCTGCATTCTGAGCTCAAATCCTATTTTTTTCTGCATTGCATTTCTGAAATTGATTCATAATTGCGTATCAGATTGGGGCTCAGAATTCTTACTACGCATGCCTTTGTTTCTGCATTAATTGCTTTTGAATTGTGAAATTGATTTGTTTGTTTCAACTCTATTTGCTTAACTTCAGTTTATAGTGTTGCTTTTAGCATCGTTTCCAATCCATCAGCTTACCTTGTTTGCGTGCCAGATTGATGAACCTTTTGCTCTTGGTATCAACCGAAACTTTGGCTTTGATTGGTACCAAGTTAATTACAACTTGTAGTGTGTTTTGTAGCTTGAAATCATCTAGCATTGCATTTGGCCATTTCTGAACAGTCCCTTGCATTTGCTTGTTTCCGTCAAAATTGCATCTAGTTTGTGTTGAGTTGTTTGTAGTTTAATTTCTGAATTTCATAGTTAGCAATTGTATTAAATTGTTTGTTTCCGAAAATTGCCATCACTGCCTTCATTCCATTGCTTAGCCTTTGTTTCGCATTTGAGATCAGATTGGTTTTCCAAAATTGTTTAAGTGCCTTGATTGAGTTGTTTATTTGTTAGGTTCATCAATTTCCTAGTTAAGTTGCGTAGTTAAGTTCCTTTGCCTTACATTGCATTTTCATTTCAGAATTGCAACCCCAAAACCCAAACATTTTATTTGAAACCCAAAAATAGCAACGACACATAAACACGAGCTCGAATCAAACACAACATCAACTAGTCCCTAGGAAAAATACGACCTGTGGCCCCTTTACTACGTTTTCATTCTTGATTGCAAAAAAGGGTTTCCAGCATTTATAAATATCTAAATTTGAGACCCACTTTCGTGACATCTAGTTCGGGTCCATCAGTGCCCCACTTTCGACTCATGGAATAAGTAAAATAACGTTAAAAGTAGTGGTATTTCAATTTTGCCGGCGAGTTGGCTCCCACTTATGCTACACCTCTCAAGTCATTTCACAAAGTCGGACTAGAGTCAAGCTCAACAGGGTCTTCTTTCCCTGCTGATTCTGGCAAGCCCGTTCCCTTGGCTGTGGTTTCGCCGGATAGTAGACAAGGATAGTGGGAATCTCGTTAATCCATTCATGCGCGTCACTAATTAGATGATGAGGCATTTGGCTACCTTAAGAGAGCCATAGTTACGCCCGCCGTTTACCCGTGCTTGGTTGAATTTCTTCACTTTGGCATCAGAGCACTAGGCAGAAATCACATTGCATGAGCATCCGCAACGACCATCGCAATGCTTTGTTTTAATTAAATAGTCGGATTCCCCTTGTCCGTACCAGTTCTGAGTTGACTGTTACGAATCTTAGTAAAAAAAATTAGACTTAAAAAAATTGCTAAGTATTTTTAATTTAAAAATATAATTTTTATTTTAAAAATTATTTGACTGTAAGAAAATTTTTAAAATTTTTGGAAAGGTGTCAATTTAATAACTTCAATAGTACAAAAATTATCAAATTAAAATAATTTTTCACTATTAGAAAATAATTAATTTAATCATAGAATTAAAATTTTGAGAAGATAATTTTTAAAATTATATAATCATGTCAAAAAAATTTAGATAAATTTTTGAAATAGTCAATAGATAACCTCCAAATCTTGAAAAATTAGATTTATCAAAAATAATTTTCTAAATATTTTTAAAATAAAAAAATTGATTTTTGAGAAGAAATCCATGAAAATTCATCGAATATTTCAAAAATTCTAGAAAAATTACAGTAGATAGGTAAAATCTTCGTGCATCAAAATAAAAAAGTTTTAAAAAAATAATTCCAACTATTACCCACTCAATCATAATTTTCCAAAAAATATTTATAAAATAAAATAAATTCAAAATTGATTTAAGAACCCAATGCAAGATTCTACCTACAGGATTAATTAAGATTTTTGGAGGAATATAATTCTTAAGCACTTTTATAATCTGGCCCCTGTGGTTCCTAACATATCAGTTAGACCTCCATGATAATTCTTTTTAGAAAAGAATTTTGAACTTCCACATGCATGGCCATTTTCTAATTTTACTACTCGTTCTTTAATTTTTTTTATTTTTATGCTTTAAAGAATCATATATATCTAAAGGGCATGAATGAGCTAATTCTCTTTTCATGTATATATTCTTAGTCCTTAACTTACATAATAATTTAAGCATGGCTCTAATACCAGAATATAGCTTATCGGGAGGAAGTTTGCATACCTTACTTACCATTTCGTCATATTTAAAACTAGACACTCCTCCTTCACTCCTGCTTTCTTCTGTTGAGTCTCCCCCTTCATCGATGCTTATGTCGGAGGTGCTTGCTTCATCATCCTCTTCTTGATGACTTTCCATAAGCGCAAGTCCGGTGTAGGCTTCAATTTCGGATTCATCGAAAGAAGAGTCATCCCTTGTCACTTTCAAATTTTTGTGCTTGGATTTGTTCTCTTTCTTCTTGTTCTTCAGTGTTGGACATTGTTCCTTTATGTGACCCTCGTCGTCACAGTGGTACCATATGACTTATCTCTTTCTTGAAAATCATTTCTTTCCCTGCATCTTATAGAACTTGATAGACTTAAATAATGTATTTAGCTTTCTTACCACAAAAGTCGTTTCTTCGTTGTCCACTGAAGACTCCTAATCTGGATCAGTTCTTCTCACGTTTAGGGTAATGTTGCCCGTCTTTCCTTTCTCGATCCTACTCATCAAGATTCGTATAATTTGAAAATGGAAAATCTCATCAAGGGTACTTCTCTACAAGTCCGTTGAGATATAGTAGGCGTCTACTATTGAACTCCACTCATGGGTTCCTGGGAAGGCATTGAGGGTGTACCGGATTGAATTGCAATTTGATACTAATTCGCCGAGGTGGGTGAGTCCAGAGACCAATTCTTTGATCATCACATGAAGCTCAACCACCGTCTCTCCTTCCTTCATTCGGAGATTTGTCAGTTGCTTTTGGAGAAGATCATTTCATGCTGACTTGTCTTCTAACGTCACCTCGTGAAGTTTTAGGAACTTCTCCTAGAGCTCTTTTGTGGAGTGGTAGCTGCCGATCTGGTTGACTTCTTGAGGAGACAAAACTATCAGCAGGGGGAACTCAACCTTACCATTTGCTACTGACTTAGCTTGCTCCTCCTTGTTCGATAGATGCTCTTTTTTTTCATCTCCACTTGCTTCTTTGAGAGCATCAAAACAATATTTAATCATTAACAAAATTTTGAAATCGGTACGAAAAAATACCTCAATCTTTTTCTTCCATATGGCGAAATCACCTTTTCTCTGAGTCAAAATTCTATCTCTTCCAAATTCTAAGCAAAGACGGATGTTAGTTACAACAGTTAATTTAAAACATATAAATAATTAAAATATACTAGTAAGAGACAAAAAAAGATTACTTAGTTGCAATCAGGGTGGTTGCTAATTTAAGGTAGTTGAAAGCTCTACTATCAAGATCTCCTATGTTTGTAGGCAGAGTAGCCTCTTGCAGACTTTGAACAACACAGGAAAAAGTTAGGAAAATGTAGTACAAGAGTTGATATCTAAACCTAACTTTTGGAGGTTATTTAAAGCCTAAAAACCAAGTTTACCGTTGACCTGAGATGCCTCTGATTGAATTGAATCGAATTTTATCTATTGTGCATGTTAGTAGGAGCCCTAGAGCCAATTATGTGATGATTGACTAGGGACTTTTTGTATCATATTCTATCATTAATAAAGGCATGTTTGGTTACTATACTTACTTTATATTTGTGTCAAATAACTAAGTATAATAATGTCCTTGGGTAGTAGGTTCTTATCTACATCATATCGATTGGTTGAATCGATAGTGAAATGATGTAGAGAACACTATACTAAATCATTCCTAGTCAAGCATTAATATTTAAGGATAATATTAATGCGTTGAGACTAGCATGTAGGCCAACTGATGACTTGAGCTCACAAGTCATGGATATGTGATATCAAGTTGTCACATGGGTATACATTAGAGAATGTGTACTGAATTGACCCGCCATGAGAAAATTTCATAGATTACTATATAAGTGTCATAAACTTTCTCATATGACTATTAGTAGGAACCAATTGGATTAATTGAGTTAAACTCAAGTAAATCAAATTGGATTATAGGTTTGAGTCTAATTTGAGTTAGACTCATCTAGATTAGACTCAACCATTTAATTATGGATAATATTCATTAAATGGTTTAATGAAAATTATTTAAGAGGAAAGCTGAGAGGCATTCTATTCATTAGATGAATAGAATATTAGACGTCTCAAGGAATACCAAAAGGCTTAGTATTCATTAGGTTTTATTAGCATTAAGATGAGAGGAGCTCAAGGGACATAGACCCTTGGCATTTATTATATGAGTATAAATACCCCCTCTTGTCAAAGGCTAAGGGAGAACTTCTTTTCTTCTTCTTTCTTCCTCCTTGTCCAAAACTCCCTAGTGGAGGTTCTTGTGCTTTGTGAACCATCCCAAGTTGCTAGCACAACTAAGGTGGTTCCTCTCCACGGCAAAGATCGTGTTCGTGTGAATACGCATAGAGGCATGAACACTTGAACGTGCAAGAGATCCGGCATACCTAGGATAAGCGGGATAAGTGAAGGGCACGCGCCAAAGGTATACCTATATGATAGGATTTTTGTAAATTCACTTTGTATGAGTTTTCTTTCGCATGGATCGCTCAAGCGATCTTATTTCTACTGCGAATTTTAAATATTTTTGCCCATAGATCCCTACAGCGCAACAGTAAACTGTAAATAGAATTTTGCTTGAAGCTCCTCAGTTCCTACTCGAGGCGCCCCAGTTCCAATCTGAGGCACCTCAGGTTTAAACTGAGATGTCTCAGCTCTGCATTTGCACAAAGCTACTATTTTGCAGCTTAGGTGCCACACTCAGCAACTGAGACGCCTCCAACTGATCAAAGTCAACATCCATATTGACTTTGACTTTTTTGCCCTTCTTCTGCTTAGGTGATTTCCTCCCAACCAATGTTAGGCTCACCCAAATCCAACTATGGTCTTTCGCCTCCAATGAGCTTCCTCCCCGGCTTTCTCGTCCCTCAGACATCCCGCATGCCTTTCTTGCTCCATCAATGCACTCTTTCGCTATCTTCGCATCCCTCGGATGCACAAAGCTCGTCGGCTCCCTTCCTCGTGTCATCCTTCTCATCTACTGCATTTTTTGTTTGATTTCTTGGGCTCCTAAGCTTCTGCACACTTAGTGTTAGGAAGTATACTTTAAATCTAGCATTCATATGAACATTAATTTTGGAATAAGAATCACAGTGGTCATGTGTTTGCATTTTTATATTTGTTATATATATGGAGTTGTCCATTACTTCACATTGTAGATAACATGGTGTGTGGAATTACATAGAAGATCATGTTATTGGTTCCTTAGAAAGTATAAATAGTAGCTAATAACCAAGATGGATTTGAACAACCCATTGGAATGACTGTAGTGTAATTTGATATTAGTTTATCTTGACAATAGAATTACACTAGTGCACTTTGTGTGTATTGAACAGGACCGTTTTGAGGTTGTTCGATTTATACTGACTATATAATTGAACAAGACCTCTGTTATTATAGATGTACATGCTCTTAATCCTGATATAATAACGGACACATATACTTAGTATTTATTTCTTTAATTTACCAATGGGTGAGATTTATTCGTTAAATCAATAAGCCCGGTAAATTAGAAAATAATATTATTTATAAGGTGTGTCATTGATTATAGAAGGAAACCGTGTCCTAATTATTTAGGTTGATGATGTCCCCTTGAGGAGCTCATAAGGATTATCATATAAACCCTGCAGGTGGACTTGGTCCGACATGATAATAAAGATGAGTGGTACTACTCTTGGAGTTATACGTTAATTAATTAAATTGATAGTAATTCAATTAATTAATGGACATACGATATCTTAAACACGGGGAGATAATGTACTCATAATAGAAAAGATCCCATATTTTAATATGGGGTCGGTGCGGTAGTTCAATAATAACCATTTAGTAGATCGGTTATTATTAACGGATATAAGTTGGTTTTCGGGTTGAAAATAGAAAACTTAAAATTCCATTAGGAGGCCATAACCGACTCCTCCTTTTGGTCCCTATTGTAGTCTATATAAACCCTCTTAAGTCGTCTATTAACCATAGATTTTAGAAACCCTATTGTCCTTTGGTTGTGGGCGTGCGGCGCACCTTGAGGCGGCTAGGTCACGCGGCATGCGGCGCTTGAGGCGGCTAGGTCACGCGGCGTGTGGCGCTTAAGGCGGGTAGGTCACGTGGCATAAGAAGGAAGAAAAAGAAGGGTGAGCGACGGCTGCGATTCTTGGAAGATCGTCGCACACACGACGTCCAAGAAGAGGATAGGAATACAATAGAATATTGAGAGGTATATCTAGTATCTGTTTTATATTCTGCTGTAGTTGTATTCATATTCCTCCTGGATCCCTAATCAAACACAAGAACCAGCGATCGAAAGGCTTCATCGAACAGAACCACTGCCGATCGATCAACTAATCGATCAACACAGGTCTGATCAATCAAGTGATCAATCAGGCACGGTCCTGATCGATAACGCCAACAAACAGGTATCAGAGCAAATTATTTCGGCTCTGTGTGTTTTGGATTCAGTTACTTTCATCCTATTCATATATAATTTAGGCCGGATAATAGTAGGATATGCAAAAGGCTAACTTTGCGGTTGCAAATATTAGTTCCAACTATTATGGTTGTGTGTTATGTGTGATTATGTATGATTGTTTATTTGAACCCTCGGGGTTGACGAGGTTATTTGTATTTATTTTTAATTAAATACGGCAATGTTAGCCATCTAGTTTTAATTTGTTGTTCGATCTAGATTTTATGTAAATTCCTTCATGGAGTATAGGATCGATGGATGCAAATTAAATTTTGTTACAGCTTGTATCCTTGCTTGCGTGGCGTTATTTGATGACCGGAGGCACGGCTAAGAAGGAGGCGAGATGGCATGATCGACTGGAGGCGTATTGGAGAACAGTGGAACCTATAAAGCCATAATAGTTGGAAATTTTATATTTTCATATTTATTGTTGTGCTGTTTGATATGCTTGTTGTGATTTCATGCTTGAAAATTCTTCATTTTAAATAACTAAGTGGAAGAGGGAATCTTTGAGTCTCGTTGCCTCTATTCCTGGTTTGAAAGTGAAGCTTTCAAACTTGCGCATTGGCTTTGAGTGCCTTCCTCCACATCAGATGAGTTTGTTTTGCGAATCACTAGATCAAACATCCTTATTCATGATTTTAGGAAATTATTTAGGAGTATGTGATCTTCTCTATCTAAAGGGACATAATCCTAGATAATGGACTTAGTATCAAGTAATGGTGTACACTTAGAAGCAATTAATAGCATCCTCCCTATCGGAGTCACTGCTATTATTTATATGGCCGAAGATAAACCAACTATTAATTTTATTTGTCAAAAGATAAGGTTGACAAGATAATAAAATTAATGGGTAAAACCTCCTCTTACAAATATTTGAATTAGTATACGTCCACACTATCATGGCATACAAAATTCACGGTGTTTGAGGTGTTGGTGAATTTAAAATTTTATTGATTGAGGAATCAATATTATTTTAAATTCTAATATTTTAACCAATGTGATTCTCAGGATTTCATTATGGCTTTCAATCCTCTTACTGTGATTTTAAAAGAAAATAAACTTACTGGTCCGAACTACATTGATTGGAAACGAAATATGGATATTGTCTTAACTGCTGAGAGGTACAAATTTGAACTTTTTGAGATCTGTCCTGATAGGCCTAGTGATGATTCTAGTGAAGAGAAGAATAAATGTTATAAGAAGTGGGTAAAGGCAGATGAGATGACGCGGTGTTACATTTTGACTTCCATGTCAAATGTGCTGCAACAACAACATCAGGCCTTCACTACTGCCTATGACATGATGTTCAATCTCAAGGAACTCTTTGGACACCATAATCGGGTAGCCAGGCAAGAGGCCATGAGAAATTTGTTGACGACCACCATGGCTAAAGGGACACCCATGAGGGATCATGTCCTCAAGATGATGACTCATTTAAATGAAATGGAAGTCGAAACCCAGGTCGATATCATTCTCCAGATGCTACCAAGAGTTTTGAGCAGTTTCGCCTAAACTACAACATGAACAAAATGATGTATTCGTTGGTGGAACTTCTGACAGAACTCCAGGCGGCAGAAGGGTTGTTTCGTCAAAGTGCTCAAACTTATGTTGCTGAAAACGTTTCTGCTTCTAAGCCGAAAGGCGGAAAGAAAAAGAAGAAACAAGTTGGTTCGGCAAAGAAAGCGGCTAGATCTCAAGGACCAAAAAGTGGAGTGAATAAGCCGAAAGGCAAATGCTTCACATGCAAGCAGGCTGGACATTGGAAGGTGGAATGTCCCCGCTGAAAGGAGAACAATCGAGGTATATCTTTTTCATTAGTTGCTGAAACATATTTAGCAGTGTTATCTACCGGTACCTGGTGTGTAGATACGGGAGCCACTGATCATGTCTGTAATTCATTGCAAGGGTTCCAGGAAACCAGACGACTAAGTGAAAGCGAGATTACCATCTACATGGGCAATGCTACGAAGGTGGCGGCTATTGCAGTGGGAGATGTTCATTTATTTTTTGCTAAGAATAAATCTTTAGTTTTGAGAAATTATCTTTACGTACCTTGTTTTAGACAGAACTTGATTTCAATTTCTAAATTATTCATGAATCGATATTCTGTTTCTTTTGATGATAGAGTTGTTATAAAAAAGAATAGGATGATTATCTATTCCGGTGCATTGGTTGACAATTTGTATACTCTTAATCCAATAACTCCCACGATGCAAATGGAAATTAATAACACGTCTTCTAATTCTAATAAGAGAAAAGAACTTTCAGAAATGAACCAAGCATATCTTTAGCATCTAAGGTTGGGTCATATTAACTTGGGTAGAATTCAAAGGTTGATAGTTGATGGACCTTTGGGTTCATTGGTGGTGGAAAATTTCTCAACCTGCGAATCTTACTTGGAAGGAAAAATGACCAAGAGGCCTTTTAAAGCCAAGGGGTATAGAGCCAAAGAATTGTTGGAATTAATTCATTCTGATTTGTGCGGTCCTATGTCTATCCAGGCAAGAGGTGGCTTCGAATATTTTGTCACATTTATAGATGCCTATTCGAGATATGTTTACATTTACTTGATGCGCCGCAAGTCTGAGTGCTTTGACAAGTTCAAAAGTACAAGGTTGATGTGGAGAAACGTCATGGTAAAAGTATCAAGACACTGCGGTCTGATCGTGGTGGTGAGTACCTCTTGGGACAATTTAGGAGTTACTTATCAAAGGTTGGGATTCAATCCCAATTGTCCACGCCTAGTACACCCCAAAAGAATGGTGTGGCGGAACGAAGGAATAGGACTCTTATGGAAATGGTTAGATCGATGATGAGTTATTCTGAATTACCGAATTCATTCAGGGAGTATGCTCTGGAAACGGCAATGTATATTCTGAACTTTGTCCCTTCTAAATCAGTATCCTCTACTCCCACAGAATTGTGGAATGGGTGTAAGCCTAGTCTAAGACATATTCGGATTTGGGGTAGTCCAGCACATGTGCTGTAGGGAGACGCTGATAAGTTGGAATCTCGTATGAAAGTTTGCTTGTTTGTGGGCTATCCTCAAGGAACGAAAGGTGGTGTAACGCCCCAAAATTCCCATTTTTAGTTCTTAAAGTCCTTAGAATTATTTAAAAATGGTTTAGAAATATTCTAGATATTTTTAGGAATTTTTAGAATATTTTTATGGAATTTTCCGAGTCCGTTTGGTATTTTAAAAAAAGGAGAAAGAAATAAAAAAAGGGAAAAACGTTTAATGGGGCAGCCGGAGTTCGAACCCGCGACCACCACGAGACCAAGGGAGCGCGCGACCAGCTGGGCTAGGGTATCAAGCACAGAAAAGGGTGGAGAGACAGGTATTTAAGTAGTAGTTAGGTCAATCCGCCCCATAAGTATAAATAGATAATTAAAGAGAGATGTTTTATTTTCTCTCAAACCCTCTCCCTCTCCCAAGGTTGCGCCGACCCCTCTCCCTCTCCTCTCTTGTGCGCACGCCACATCAAGCCCTAGAGGGCCGGCCAAAGCTTTTCTCCAAGAGATGTTCCTATATTCGGGATCCCCGCGACGAGAGGAACGCGTAGGCGCGAAGAATTCTCCGAGATCTCAAGTTTCTTCCGAGTCCTATACGTTAATCTTGGTTGTAAGTCCAAGATATCAATGTAAGTACTGCTCACCTGCAGTAAGAGGCGGTTTTTCCGCGAGAATTTCCTTTAAAAGTTTTAAAAAGAGCTATTTCCTTTTTGTTTAAGTTTTTTTTGCATGTTATCTTAGTTCATTAATTGTTGTATGCTTATGTATAAGTTTATTCATGTACCCTATATGAGTTTAGGGTCTAAGAAAGCTATGAGAAAAGAAAAGAGAAGATAAAGATAAGAAAAGAAAAGGCCAAGGCCTTAAGAAATCCCCAAAAGTCAAGACTTAGGGATTTTAGCACGCAAGGTGCTCCAGAAAATGCCAAGGCATTTACAGATAAGAAAGAAAAGAAGAAAAGCTATTTTATTTTCTAAGGCCAGTACCCGGCGTCCAAGGGCGTCGTTAAAGAAATCCAGGTGTCCAATTCCAAGGTCTTGGCCCTGGTAGACCAAGGTCTGCTCTATTAGGATTGGTGGCTCGCTACCCCAACCTTTTAGGGAACGCGCATCAGATGGTACTTACGTCTTCAGTGGATCCAAGTGATTAGTATTTTCAAGTATATGCTTTAGCAAAGTTTTCTAAAGTTTCAGAAAGTTTTCAAAAGTTAAAGAATAGCTAAAGTTTCAAGTTGAGCCAAGAAAAGTAAATTGAGATTTATTATTGCTTGAGTATGCATGTTTTGAGCTATACATGTTCTTAGTTTTCTTTCAAGCATATTAGTATCTCATATGATTTTCATATTGTTCTAGAAGCATGTTTACACATTCGAGATTTTGTGAGCTAGATAGTACTTACTAAGCTTTTGCTTATAGATGCATTTCCTCTTATTGCAGATAAAGGTAAAGGCAAGCAATTCTGAAGGAAGACGACGAGGCGATGCTGAGTAGAGTGTGTGTGGTGGCTGATTATGGAGAGATCCTTGAGATGAGACATTTTAGTTATTTGAATTGCAATGTTTAAGTTTATTCAAATTTCAAGTTCTTGCTTTATGGAGATTATGGAGTATTTGAGTTTTGGATAGTTTTATATGCTAAATTTCTTAGAGTAAAGATTCCATGTCATTTCCTTTAGCATATATATCCCCATGATTGCATTGGATGAGTAAATGTGTGAGTAGTTAGAAATATTGATACTTTGTTAGAGAAAAAGGTGTTTGTGCCAAGATAGTATCAATTTTCCTTTTGAATCGAGTTTTATTGCTTAAAAATGTTTAGAAAAGTTGCAATCACATTTCATAATGCTTTAGCAAGGTCGTAGAACATGTATTTGGTGTTATAAATTCATAGAAGTCAAGATTGGTACAAACTCTATTGTGAAAGTTTATATAAACTTGTTTAGTTTATTTTCTTCCATAAAAGTCCTAAATTCAAGTCTATGGATTCGTTTGATTGGCTAAATTATTTAGGAAACTGATATAGAGTATAGAAATGATGTCGTAGTTTGATATGGCTCGAAATTGAAGGAATGGTGGACTTGGAAAGCAAGGGCCGAAACCTGTAAAACTGATTACAGGCGTACCAGTCGACTGCCACGTCACCAGTCGACTGGTACAGGCAGTTTAAGAAGGGTAAGGCTGTTTTCAACAGGTATTAGCTATGGGATTTGAGAAGAAAGTATGACATGGTATTATTATACATGATTGCTTAAGTTAGAATATAATTGTTAGCAGAATTTAAAAGAAAAAAAAAACAAGATTTTCGCAATTTTCTTTAGTCATGTATAAAAGTTGAGAAGTAGAGAAAAGTAACGATCCGTCTAAAGACAGTAAGAAGGCGGGTCGCTACAGGTGGTTTGTTTTATAATCCTAAATATCAAAAGGTCATTGTTAGCGCTAATGCCCAATTTTTAAAAGAGGACTATGTAATGAACCACAAGCCCATGAGTAAGATTGTTTTAGAGGAAATAAGAGTGGAAACTCCTACTTCAGTACCAACAGTACAGGATGATATACCACAAGTGACTGCACCGCGTGTCACAGATGATACACAGGTAGTACCTCGTCATAGTGGGAGGGTTGTTAGACAACCTGACTGATTCATATTTTTGGGAGAGTCTTCGGACTTGGTCCCTGGTAAACATGAACCTGATCCTTACCTATGACGAAGCACTCCAAGATAAAGATGTGATATCTTGGCATAAGGCGATGAACTCTGAGATAGAATCTATGGATTCTAATCAAGTCTAGGAGCTTGTAGAACCACCGGATAGTGTAAAAGCCATTGGATGTAAATGGGTCTACAAAAGGAAGGGAGGATTAGACGGAAAGGTGGAAACCTTTAAAGCAAGGCTTGTTGCGAAGGGGTATACTCAGAAAGAAGGGATTGATTATGAGGAAACCTTTTCGCTGGTAGCCATGCTTAAGTCTATTCAAATTCTCTTGTTTATTGCTGCTCATATGGATTATGAGGTTTGGAAAATGGATGTCAAGATAGCTTTCCTTAACGGAAGTCTTGAAGAAAACATCTATATGAAGCAACCAGAGGGATTCATCGAAAAGGGCAAAGAGCATCTTGTGTGCAAGCTTAATCAGTCCATTTATGGATTGAACAAGCTTCATGATCTTGGAACATCCGGTTTGATGAGGTAATCTAGTCTTATGGATTCATGCAATGTCTAGATAAGTCTTGCGTATACAAGAGAAGTGACGGAAACGTAGTGGTATTTCTTGTGTTATATGTAGATGACATTTTGCTCATTGGCAACAATATCAAAGTGTTGTCAGACGTAAGGGTATGGTTGTCAAAGCAGTTTGATATGAAGGACTTGGGAGAAGCTGGACATATCGTTGGGATCAAAGTTATAAGGGATCACAAGAAAAGGATATTGTGCTTATCTCAAACTTCATATATTGATACTATTCTAGCTCGTTTTAGCATGCAAAACTCCAAGAAAGGTTTTCTACCTTTTCGGCATGGAGTACCTTTATCTAAGGAGATGTGTCCTAAGACACCAAAGGAGATAGAGGAGATGAAGGTAGTTCCTTATGCTTCGGTTGTAGGAAGCCTAATGTATGCTATGTTATGTACGAGACCGAATATCTGCTTCGTGGGCATGTTTAGCATATATCAAAGTAATCTAGGACAAGGACATTGGACTGCGGTAAAGCATATATTAAAGTACCTGAAAAGGACTATGCTGGTTTACCAGACTGATCATTTGCTCCCTATGGGTTACACGGATTCTGATTTCCAATCAGATAGGGATAACAGTAAGTCTACCTCGGGTTATGTGTTTACTTTGGGAGGTGGAGCTAAGTATAGAGGAGTATTAAGTAGAAATGTGTTGCAGGACTCCACCATAGAAGCTGAGTATGTGGCAGCCTCTGAGGCAGCCAAAGAAGTTGTATGGCTCAAAAACTTCTTGATGAACTTAGAGGTGATTGCTGGTTTGCTCAAAGCTATCACAATTTATTGTGATAACAGTGGTGCAGTAGCAAACTCGAAGAAACCACGAGCACATAAGGCAAGTAAACACATTGAGTACAAGTACCACTTGATATGAGACATCGTAAAGCGAGGAGAAGTTGTTGTCGCCAAGATTGCATCAGCAGATAATTTGGCAGATCCTTTCACTAAGGCCCTTCCAGTGAAAGCTTATGATATGTAGAGGGGACGGAAATCAAACGTATGGCAGTATTATTGGCAGCATAGTCTTTTAGTATAAGTGGAGATTGTTAGGATGTATACTATAAGCCTAGCTTTGTATGAATATCTATTTTGGAATAAGAATCACAGTGGTCATGTGTTTGCATTTTTATATTTGTTATATATGCAATTGTCCATTACATCATGTTGTAGATAACATGGTGTGTGGAGTCATACTGAAAATCATGTTATCGGTTCCTTGTAAAGTATAAGTAGTAGCTCACAACCAAGATGGATTTGGACAAACCATTGGAACGGTTGTAGTGTAATTTGGTATTAGTCTATCTTGACTATAGAATTACACTAGTTCACTTTTTGTGTATTGAGCAGAACCGTTTTGAGGTTATTCGATTTATACTGACTATATAATTGAATAAGACCTCTGTTATTATAGATGTACATGCTCTTAATCCTAATATAATAACGGGCACATATACTTAGTATATATTTCTTTAATTTACCAATAGATGAGATTTATTCGTTAAATCAATAAGCCCGGTAAATTAGAAAATAATATTATTTATATGGTGTGTCGTCGATTATAGAAGGAAAACATGTCGTAATTATTTAGGTTGATGATGTCCCCTTGAGGAGCTCATAGGGATTATCATGTAAACCCTACACGTGGACTTGGTCCGGCATGATAATAAAGTTGAATGGTACTACTCTTGGAGTTATATGTTAATTAATTGAATTATCAGTAATTCAATTAATTAATGGTCATACAATATCTTAAACACGGGGGATAATGTACTCATAATAGAAGGAGCTCATATTTTAATATGGGGTCGGTGTGGTAGTTCAATAATAACCCTTTAGTGGATCGGGTTATTATTAACAGATTTAAGTTGGTTTTCGGGTTGAAAATAGAAAACTTAAAATTCTGTTAGGAGGCCATAACCGACTCCTCCTTTTGGTCCCTATTGTAGCCTATATAAACCCTCTTAAGCCGTCTATTAACCATAGATTTTAGAAACCCTTTTGTCCTTTGGTTTTGGGCGTGCAGTGCACCTTGAGGCGGCTAGGACACGCGGCGTGCGGCGCTTGAGGCGGCTAGGTCACGCGGCGTGCGGCGATTGAGGCGGCTAGGTCACACGGCGCAAGAAGGAAGAAGAAGAAGGGTGAGCGGCGGCTACGATTCTTAGAAGATCGTCGTCCACACGACATCCAAGAAGAGGATAGGAATACAATAGAAGATCGAGAGGTATATCTAGTATCTGTTTTATATTCTGCTGTAGTTGTATTCGTATTCTTCTTGGATCCCGAATCAAACACAAGAATCGGCGATCGAAAGGCTTCATCAAACAAAACCTCTATCGACCGATCAACTGATCGATCAGCACAGGTCTAATCGATCAGGCGCGGTCCTGATCAATAATGTCAACACTTAGACATAGGGATCAAAATAGACCAGGACCCAACTTGACTTTGTTAATCACATCAAAACTAACCCGGGATATTTACAGGTAGCCTCTATCATTAAGGCTCTCCGATCATACGATCTCGGACATTCCCTCTACGTGGTAATCAAACCCTCACAACTACATATATTCGCCTTACAAGCATTTCAACAAGCACATACAAGGCATAACACACATAGAACAAAGTATGGGCATTTCATTGAATAAGAAAATGCACAATGCATAGTTCATACATCATTATATTGTAACTACCTCTTACATCTTAAATATGGGCAATCTACTTCATTACAAAAATGATACAATAAGAAGACAATAGATAGAGTATTTACAACTCAAAATATGAAGAGAAGAGAGAAGAAAATACTTATCATCTAAGCGAGGGTCTTCTTGTACGATCTCCATGCTTCAAAGGTGGACGAATCGTTGAAGCAGGCGACGGCGACGGCTCTTGGATCTCCCCTAGAGGGGAGAAATCTTCCGCAAGGCAATAGCGTAAAGCCCTAGCCAAAAAGATCCCTAGCCCTAAGGAAGGCTTCCCCTTTTATAGGGGGTGGCACGACCCATGGCACTGGTCGTGCCATCCCACACGACTGTGCTGTGTGGCATGTGGCTGGGGCACCACTGTGAGTTGCTTGAAATGGAGACTATTAATTCAGTTAATTAATGGGTTAGTTTTGTGATTAATTAATGATTAATTGATTGGCCGGTAAGTTACTTAATAATAGAGTGATTAACTATTGAATTTAATTACAAATTAATTAAATGTATTAATGAATCAATTGATAGGTGGATTTTTGTTACTCGGTCATAAGTATATGGCTAAGTCGTCAATAATAATAATATCGATTCACAGGGACCAACAGTTAACACTAGATAGAGAGATGATGTGAAGCAAGCTAGGCAAAATGAATAACAGAGGTTTTCTAGTCCTAGGAAGTGGAACTAGAAAATGATTGAGGTATGAATCCAAGAATCTAGCAAAAGGATGACTACTCTAGGTTTTTGGTTACATTGTAAGCAGGCAGCGAAAGAGACTCAATGAATCAGAAGAGGCACCACCAAGCCACCCACTCACCCTAGATTTCGACAACGCGGAAAACAAAGGCGGAACAAAGGAGTGATTTTCAACTGATTTCGGGCAGCGTAGCGAACACACCCTTCACTGAACTGAATAGTGAATAGAAAAGAACGGGACGGCCTTTCTAAAGAGTGATTCTTGTCCCTTTGAAGTTCAATGGTAGTAGGCCGGGAATTGCCAAATTCATTGGTCTTGACGCCTAACAAGAGCCCTTTTTCAGGGAGTGGAGCGGAAGCGCACCGATGACCGCCAGAGGCACCTAGCAAGAAAGAGAAGCGAGTAATGTATGTTGATGCACTGTGATTTGTTAATCTCCTACCCTCAATGTCTACGCTCAGTAGGGATCCCAACTAAATACCGAAACAAATGCACCGGGGTGCCTCCCCCATTGTTGTCCAATGCCACTAATTAGATGAAGAGGTAACATGGGGAGTCCCAGTTAAGAGTTACCAACCGAGACTAAGAAAGACACATTACATATGATTAGCAAATCCCTTGTAAAGAATTGCTCTCCATTTCAAGCAACTCAAGAGATGTTCGGTTGAATGTTGGCACCAACTATCACATGAAATCCCCCCAAGTATACGATCTCGGGAATTCCCCTTACATGGTGAACAATCCACATAATGATTCAATCAAATGATACACAATAGCATTTCACATCCACACACACAATTAATCAAACACAAACTAGGTATAAACAAATCATAGCATAGGAAATTACTAATCCACAATGTTTACATCAATCAAATACGCTACAATTACTTCCTATAAATTAGAGTACAGAGATACTCCATGAACAACAAAGAACACACCAAGACGAACCTAAAATAGACAATGACCACTCAATCTAGAAGATGGAACTTAGCCGAAAGTGCAGATATGTCATCTTAAAAGCTCAATCCATGCTCTGGAGGAGAAGGTTATGCAGAATCCGGCTTTGATCTATCACCTTGCAACTGGAATGAAGCTAGATGATGGTCCCTTAGGTCCTCGCAAAGGTAAGAATCTCCTACCCTCAAAAGGGGAAGAAGAACCCTTTATATACTAGTCACCCCTGTGTGAGAGGCATGGGTCATGCCTAAGAAGGCACAGTTGGGTCTTTGTGGCAAGGGACGATCATGCTTGTTTGGCTGATCATCTTGAGGAGGCACGGTCGTGCCTATTTGGCACGACCTGCCAAAATAAAAGTCCGAGGAAGTGGATCACGACCATGCCTGTTTGGCATGGCCTGTTTGAAGAAGACATAGTCCCAACAGCCTTGAAGGACATGGTCATGCCTTAAGGCACGACCTGCCATAAGAAAGCACGATTGGAGCTTTGGAAGAGGCATGGTCGTGCTTTCAAAGGCACGACCTAAACTTCATTTTCCGACGAATAGCTTCGGAAACCCCTTGACTAAATGTGACATGTTGAATTTTGCTTCCATAGTGTGTTTTTTCTTTAAAAAAATCTCTGCACTTGATGTGAATCTGCAAGTGCACGAAAACATCATCAAGTAATAAAATATCGATTCACGAGGACTTTTCATTAAGCACTAGTCGATTATGCAAAGGTAGACTATCTAGATGATTGCAGGGTTGGTTGAAAGCTTGCTTGAGAGAGGAGACAAAAGAAGATAGAGAGTTGATCTTTTTGAGAAAGGGCGGATGGGTAGAATCTAGGATTTCAATTTCACTACAATATTAGTTGATGCTCTATTACTGTTCATATCCAAATCTCCATGTTTACGCGCTCGTAGAGATCCCAACTAAATACTGATGTTAACCCTGTATAAGTGCACCAGAGTGCTTCCCCCTTGGGCATCCAATGTCATTAAGTGGAGTAGGTATACTAGAGAGTCCAATTAAAGATAGTCTCTATCACTATGACTCCCCAGTCATACTACTCTAAACTACGCTAAACACTTCCTAACACAGTATAGGGAGAAACCAATTAAGTCATGCTAGCTAATCTCTTGTAAATGCTTGACCTCCATTTCGAGGCAATGCCTGACATATTCGATTAAAGGTAGTCTTTGTCACGAAGGCTCCCTGGTCATATGATCTAGGACACTCCCTCTACGTGGCGGCCAAAGCCTCACAATTACATGTATTCACCATTCACACATTTCAATAAACAGATGCAAGGTACAATACACATAGAATAAGGCAATAAACATGCCATTGAACAAAGAAATGCACAATACATAGTTTATACAATATCATCACATCCTAGCTACTCCCTACATTTTAGATATGGAGAATCAACTTCATTGCAGAAGACGATATAACAAGAAGACAAAATATTAAGCTTCTACAACCCTAAACAAGAGGGAGAGGGAGAAAAAAGCTTATCAAGGTGTCACCGACCTTCATGTAGGATCACCTCACTCCGGAGGTGGATGGATCGTAGAGGGCGGCAATGGCAACAGCTCTAGGATATCCCTTAGAGAAGAGAACCCTTTTTTGGTGCAAGATGCATCAGTAATGTCCTCCTTTAAGTGTTTTAATGTTTAACAATATACTTAAGTCAGTTATACATTGAACAAAGGAAGGGGAGTTAAGAGAGGAGTAACCAAAGTGAACCAAAGTCCTAGATTAACCTAGGCAATAAGTCCTGGTTCGAAGAATTGGGCACTAAGTCCTGATCATGGATTGGGCACTAAGTCCTGGCAAAGGGATGGGCACCGAAGACCAGCTCGGAAGGTGGCCACGAAGTCCTGGTCGAGGACTGGGGCAAGAAGTCATGGCCGAGGGTTGGGCACCGAAGACCTAGTTCGAGGAATTGGGCACGAAGACCTGGCCGAGGGTTGGGCACCGAAGTCCTGGACCTAGGGTTTGGGCATGAAATCTTGGTCCGAGGGATTGAGCAACTTAGCTGAGCGATGACTAAGGACAGAAGTAGAGATGGGTCAGGGTTTGGACGTCTCGAGATCCGAGAGTATCGAAAGCTAAGCAAAAGTCCACCCGAAGGACTAGGTGGCAACCGTCTCCGGAAAGGAGTAGGTGAAAGGCGCGTTCTCGGGGGTGAGAACATGCGTCGGTTCAACCTAGGGTTTCATGGAAATCCGAAGTCAAAACCAAGATAGCTACGGCTATAACTAATACTTGTTGTGTTTTGGGTACTAACCTTAGTTGCAGGTTCGAAGGACTGGTCGTCTGCAAGGGAGGTGCTTCACTGGGCCTAGGCGCCCGAATGGACACAGGCGCCCGAATGGACACAAGCGCCCGAATGGGCTCAGGCGCCCGTATGGATACGGGTGCCCAAGTGTGAAGGTAAAATCCCAAACACAGCTGCGAAGCCACTGAACCAAGGCGGATCAGGCGCCCGTGAGGTCACGGGCGCCCCCATCAGCTCAGGAGCTCAAGTGGAGGTGGATAAGCGCTGACCGAGCCCGCGGATAAGGAGTAGGTGAAAGGCGCATTCTCAGGGGTGAGAACTTGCGTCGGTTCGACCTAGGGTTTCGTGGAAATCCGAAGTCAGAACCAAGACAGCTACGGCTGTAACTAATACTTGTTGTGTTTTGGGTACTAACCTTAGTTGCAGGATCGAAGGACTGGTCGTCTGCAAGGGAGGTGCTTCACTGGGCCGAAGCGCCCGATGACTAAGGACAGAAGTAGAGACCGGTCAGGGTTCGAACGCCTCGAGATCCGAGAGTATCGGAAGCTAAGCAAAAGTCCACCCGAAGGACTATGTGGCAACCGTCTCCGGAAAGGAGTAGGTGAAAGGCGCGTTCTCGGGGATGAGAACTTGCGTCGGTTCGACCTAGGGTTTCATGGAAATCCGAAGTGAGAACCAAGATAGCTACGGCTGTATCTAATACTTATTGTGTTTTGGGTACTAACCTTAGTTGTAGAATCAAAGGACTGGTCGTCTGCAAGGGAGGTGCTTCACTGGGCCTAGGCGCCCGAATGGACACAGGTGCCCGAATGGGCTCAGGCGCCCGTATGGATACGGGCGCCCAAGTGTGAAGGTAAAATCCAGCTGCGAAGCCACTGAACCAAGGCGGATCAGGCGCCCGTGAGGTCACGGGCGCCCCCATCAGCTCAGGAGCCCAAGTGGCGGTGGATAACCGCTAACCGAGCCCGCAGATAAGGATTCGCGCAGGGAGGGCCACGTGTCAGGCGCCCCCATCAACACAGGCGCCCGTATGAAGCCTATAAAAGGGCCTTCGACCCCTCAGCTTCAAACAAAACTTCTACATTCATTCTAAGCCATTCCGTGCGAAGGAAAAGCGATCAGACGAAGCTCTACGACCAAGGAAGCTCCAGGAGGAAGTGTGCGATGCTTCGGAGTTCCGGATTGGCAGGATCGTCTATTTCTATTTGGTTTGTTTTAATTCAAGTTGCATTTCAATTCATATCTTTTTTGCTTGTATATCAACTGTAAGACGGGTTTTCTCCACCTCCGTAAATTCTGGACAGGAGACCAATAGTGGACTCATGCCAAGTATATAGGTCTTGAGCGTACTGACCCTCGGGGGTCGGGAACCAAGTGAATAAATCTCACGTGTCTGTTGTCTTGCTTTTCATTACTTTATTTTCCACTGCGTATTTGCTCTTTCTTAGTCCGAAAATTTTATAACGATATTCACCCCCCCCCCCTCTATCGTTTTCTCCGATCCAACACCCTTCCCTAAGGCAAAGAGACTAACCTCGAGCCAAAAGATGAGTGCCCTATGGGAAAGGGGCATTTTTGTAGTCGGGGTTGGGCGGCAAGGCGCACGACCGTGCCATGCAGGATGAGGCGGCGGTCATACGGTCATGCAAGGGTGTCGCATCTATGTCGTGCTGCTTCCTTGAAACGGAGGCACACGGCTATGCACATTCATGACATATAATTATGTCATGTTCTAACGATTTCCTTAATAAAGTATATATGTGACTTAATTTATCAAGTCTCATTAATTGAATTAGGCACCGGTTTTCCTAATTCTAATTTCATATTTTATTCAAGGAATTGTTTTGGGAAACAAATTCCTGAATTATCATAATCAATCTCGAAAATAATATGTTTAAAACTTTGATTTCTCTAAATCAAATCTTATTAAATTAAGAGACAGATTCCCTTAATTCAACCACATATTATTTTCATGAAAATCTTATTTAAGGAAATATACTCTATAGGAAACAATTTTCCTAATTAATTTTGGAGACAATAATATGTAAGACCATCACCTCATAAATCAAATAAGGAAATTATCGTTTGAGAATCACCTCAAAAATTTCCAAGATTTGATCACATATTTTATTAATGGAAAATTAATATCAATAACTTAATTTGGATGGCTCCCCAAGGCTCAATCCAAATTAAACATTTGATAATTTAAATTCAATTTAGGAAATTTAATTATAACAACTAACTTTAAATTGGACGGCTCCCCGAGGCTCAATCCAAAATAAAGAATTTTGTAAATAATTTAATTTCTAATTATAAATTTAAATGCCAATTAATATTCTCATAATTTGTCTAGACTTTCTTGAAAGAAAGTGCCCAAAATTGCGAGCATTCCATAAATGGAAAGTTTCCAAAAATAAAAGGTTTTCAGAATAATTGTAAGTTTCTGGTACAAAGAAAACTTACGTTTTACCAAAATTAGAAAATTTTCAAAATTGGAAAGATTCTAAAAATGGAATGTTTTCACAATTATCATAAAATTTCAGAAACAAAGATATTTCAAAAGTTTGTGAAATTTCATGAGGATTTCCAAACTTTGAAATTCCTAAATAGAAAATTTACCATAATTGGAAAGTTTCCATAATTGAAAATTTTTCCAAAATTGAGATCATGATAAAGCTTTCCGCAAAACAATTATATGATTATGTCGAACATAAACCTCGGCTCTGATACCACTGTTGGGTCCGGGTGCATGTTGACATGGATGCGGGTACGTAATTTTAAAATTAATTACGTGCAGCGGAAGGTTTAGCATAAATAATTTCTATAAATCATTTAACCACACATCTAAGCATGCAATTTTATCTTGTATAGGCATGATCATATATTTCAAATTTTTACAGAAATGTAAACTAATTTACACATTACCTCGCGTGACGAGATCCAACCGTAAGCGTCCCTTGGAAGCTCTGCCCCTATTCGCGTCCACGCCGAGTATCTTCGGGATGACTTCGCAAAGCCACGAGTTTTGTGTTCTCGAGAACTACTAGATTCTCCGAGAACGCGACGAGAAAAATCAAGAGAGAAGTCGGAAGACTAACGACAAAAGGATGGCCGGCTGGTGCTCCTTCTTGGGGCTGGTTGGCGCACGGCAAGAAAGGGAGAAGAGAATGAGAGAAAGAGAGGGAGAGAGCCTATGCCTTCATCACTATGATTCACACCCAAGCTTTGCCTTGGGTCCTTTATATAGTGGCCTCTCAACCATCAAGCCTCTCAAATATGGAATAACTTATTCCATCATGCCAAGTTTGATTTTATATCATGGTCAAAATCATATTTTAATTCATGATAAAAATCAATCAAGTCTCTTCTCTTCTATGGAATAAATTTCCTTATCATGGTAAATCAATCCATGATTGATTTTATAAAAATAAACCAATCCATGGTTCATTTTAATTTCCATGAAAAATAAACCAAATCTTGGTTTATTATATAAAATTTATATCATCCATAATTTTATAAAACAAACCACACTTGGTTTATTTTATAAATTGAACCAAAAACTTAGTTCTCTCCCTTTGTTGTGGGCGGCCAAGCAAAAAGGATGAGACCCTCTTTGGCCGGCCCATCCAAACCAACCCCATTGAATTAAGCTTATTTAATTCATCTATTAAGTCTTTAAAAGACTTAGTCATTATACGCTTCCGATGCGTCTCTGAAAATTCAGATTCGACTTATCGTTTGGCTCAATCAAACTTAATCTCTCTTGATTCGAAAATTCAATTTTCAACTCATTTTAAATCCCTTGGATTACTCGTAGTGCGTGTGACTAAATAGGCTTTCGATTTATGTTGGTCATCTATAATTAATCAATTAATTATAGAACGATCATGAGTGGCACTTAGTAGTACATCATGATCCCCAATTAATCGAAAGATCAACGGTTGACCTCAGAAACAATTCTGAAACCCTTCAGCAACTATAATGAATCGTGCCCCATTCCCTTCACCATCTTATACCCACTTGGTTCAGGACATGGTCTATGTGTGTCAGTCCCCACTAGGCTGACTACGTCACACCTAGCCCAAGTAACGTTTTCTCGTCCTACGGATTCTAATTACTCTCATGTATTTAAGAGATTCATACTCTGAACATGTCATACTCTGGTCAGAGGCTTCGAGTAACAATCTGACGATAGGCCTCGGGTATACATCTCCTCGCAAGGAGTGGTGAATCCTTTGTAGGTTGTTCAAACATCTTCGGGCACTTCGGCTTATACCCAATCATCCTGGGTCCACACCTCCTTGGAGATGTTTGCTTAAAATGTCAAAGTATAAGTCTCCATGACCAAGATGACTTGAACACCGCAAGTCAAAGGAATATCGTACTTAAGCTGCAATAAAAACTTCACTGACATATCTATATGTAGACTATCATATGATGTTTTACAGTCAGTCACTCCAATGAACTAGTTCCCTTAACTAGCATTCATGTTTATCTCCGGGCATCTCAATGTCACCAGCCAGTGAGAATCAGCTGATTAGAGAATAACCCATGCTAGTCTCAACAGAATTGATAGTGTCCGTATTTATCAATTCATCGACTAGGGACAATTTCAATACTTCACAATTGCACATGTAGAGATAATCACTAGTTGTGAATTCATCGCAAATTCTCTCATGCTGTGAATTGTATTGCGGACATTCAGTAAATGAGTTTAAGATCTCAATCAAATACACAAACATGTATACTCAAATAGTGAATATTCATTTATTAAAATAAATGATTACAATCATAAGACGATTGCCTTAGGACACTTCTCTCATATCACTAACATTATTTGCTTACATTGATTCTACACTAGATTAGTCCTGAGTTTGATACTTTATTGCTTATCCTTATATGTAGTCTATTTGATATCTATGCAGTCTCATTGTTCTTCATGCTTTTTAAAAAAAATGAATTTTATTATTAAAAACATTGTTCTTCATGCTTAATGGTTTATATACATGCGCTATCATTAGACCATAGTGTAGCTAATAGAATTTACCCTTGGATGTGATTGCTACTACTTGTCATTGTTGGTTTGTATGTTTGTATTTCTTGACTACCCACGAACCATTCATGGTAGAGTAGTTCTCCTTTAGTTCATAGCCAGATACCAATGTATATACCTTGTTTGCTCACGAGACCATCCATGATAGAGTGTTTCTCCTGCAGACAAGAACCACTTATATATCATGTCTGCCCACCAGACCATCCATGGTAGAGTGTTTCTCTCATAGACAGTGACCTCTTGTGTGTCCTGTCTGCCCACGGGACCCATCAGTGATAGAGCATTTCTCCCACAGTCTGTAAATGAGGAGTTACAGAGAGACCTCATCATGTCCGCCCACGGGACCCATTCGTGGTAGAGTGTTTTTGCCGCGAACAGTGACTAGTTATATACCCTAACTGCCCACGAGTCATATTCGTGGTATCATGTTGTTGCGCACAGTCAAAATTTAGTATATATTTGTTATATGTTTGTTATGTGTTGAGTTTATGCAAGTGATTTTTGGATGTACTATATATACTCCGATTTCATTGGCTATATCTGATGGAGTAAGTTAGTGAAGGGTTATGTTATTACTTTTATGTTGTTCTTACTTTTATAGTAAGTATTATTAATACCTGAGACTGATTCCTTTAATCTCCTTACACTTAGTATTCTCTTAACAAATTTTGAGTTTTAGTATGATAGTATAACTTTTATCTTATTTAGTTTAGTATTGTTATATATATAAGTGATATCCTATGCGACATAAAAAATGCTCCCATGCATGACAAATTCTTTTTCCCTTTTTCTCATGATTTTTTTTCTCACAACACTTCCTCATGCAAAGGTTCCTCTCAGCTTCTTCCTTGCGACGCTTCCTCGCGCAAAGCTTCCTTGCACAAGCCATGGTAAATTGCAGATTGCGCATGCTTCCTCTCTGTTTTCGAGGCTTCATACACAAAGCTTCCACTGTTTCCGACCAAGCCCTCTTAGTTACAAATCGCGCAGGAAGAGGATTTTGCAGATCACGTAGGAAGAGGTTTTCTTTTTTGCTCCGCTTCCTGCTCCTCGTGGGTGCCTCCAACCGGCCGCCTCCCCCGAACAAAACTATAACGAGAGAAAGATAGGTGAACCCGTCGTTGACTGATCGTAGCCCAGTCGTCGCCTGCCGCAACCCCAAACCAACCTCATGCCTGCCTCACTCGCCTCCAACCACGCTCGGCCGCCGCACCCGTCATAGCCACACTCG
Source organism: Boesenbergia rotunda (assembly GCA_024364735.1). Taxonomy (NCBI): domain Eukaryota; kingdom Viridiplantae; phylum Streptophyta; class Magnoliopsida; order Zingiberales; family Zingiberaceae; genus Boesenbergia; species Boesenbergia rotunda. The sequence goes on from JAGFNQ010000734.1 coordinate 368,267, forward strand.
TCCCATCGTAGACGAGAGAGGACGAGAGAGAGGCGAAGAGGAAGGAGTTTTTTTAGAAATTATTAATTGTGTGAAAATAAACTAATTTTGTCAGAAAATTTTAATTAAAAAAAAATATTCCATCACGCCATGCCAACATCACAGTCGCGCAAGGGGCACGTATTTTTATCCCGAGGGATAACAATTTTGTGTGTGTGTAATTGAAATAGGATTCTAATTTAATATCAGATATAATAAGATTTTAAAAATATTAAAAATGATCTAATTAAATTTATTTAGTAAAATAATAACACAATAACTAATAATAAAAAAAAGGAATAAACCAAAAATAATATATATGATTTTATAAGAATTTTTTGAAATTTAAAATGAATTTTAATTATAATTAAGGGGATAAATTGGGCAAGTTAGTAGTTGACTGACGTTATAAACCTAAGTTTTAATATCAAATCCTAAGTTTGTAATAAAAACTTAAATTCTAAACTCTGCCTCCCTCTTGCCAAGCGACGCGGACGCGGATGTGCTAATCGTCGTCGTCACCGCGTGTCGATGATTGTCCCTGCTCCAGCGGCCTCCACAGTCGTCGACATCACCGACAACCTGACATAACTCTCTCGTCCTCACTATGACCCACTGCGGTTGTTTTGTCAAGCTGGTCATCGCAGCTTTTCGTCGCCAATCTTTCCTTTCCTTTGTGTCATGGGGGAGGGGGTTCATTGTCGTCGCCTCGCATCGGCGAAGCTGTGACTTCGTTTTGTTTACGCGTGCAGTGTCTGTTAGGACCTTGTCGTTTGCTAGAGGGGGTGAATAGCAACTTTCTCGGTCACCCAATTTAAACGTGATTTTCTTCCTACACGTTGTTAGTGCGCAAGCAGAATGACAAATAATAAAAACTAACAACTACGAAGACAAACCAATTTACATGATTCGGAGATGAAGCTCCTACTCTACAGCTGCCTGTAAGGTGGACGATCCCGATCCGTCGGTGGATGACTCCCCGAAAGACCTCTGGCTAGCTCGTGTAGCTCCTTGTGGGTGGGGGAACCTCGCCACAATCCGGACAACCTCCTGAGCACAAAGACTGCTAATTGGCCTTTTACCAAAGCCAATTTCGTCAAAAACTCTTAGCCAAATCCGAGCCCCTTTAAATAGTGCTCTAGGCTGAAATGACCGTTACCAGTCGACTGGTCCTGGGGCAATCGACTGGTCCCACTCAAATTCGAATGTTACAGTCCAACGTTCGAATTTTAGCAGTCATCAGTCGACCGATCTAGGGGCAGTCGACTGATCTTTCTGTGGAATTCATCAGTCTACTGCTCTAGGCTCAGTCGACTGGTCCACCCCTAAACCCAAGGATTCCCTTTCCGAGTACGGTTCTCTCAACACTCGAATCCTAGGATTTCCCGAGTACATTTTCCTCAGCACTCGAACCCTCATAACTCAGTTGACTCTTCATCCAGCAGTCTCGACCTGTTACCTTCAAACTCTCTTCGACTTTGGCTCTCGTCCCTCAGATGCGCACACAAGCCCACGGTTTGGCTCCATGTCATCCTTCGCGTATGCCTCGAAGTCTGCTTCCTTCGTCTCATCGTTCCTGCTCCAGCAGCCTCGACCTGTTGCCTTCAAGCCCTCTTCGACTTGGCTTTCAACCCTCAGATGCGCACACAAGCCCTCGGCTTGCCTCCATGTCATCCTTCACATATGCCTTGAAGACCGCTTCCCTCGGCCCATCGTCCCTGCTTTGTCCACGGTCCCTCGGATGCATGCAAGTCCACGACTTATCTCCCATGCCATCCTTTACCAGCCCCGAAGACATCCAACTAAAGTCCATATGTATCCTACAAACCTGCATACTCAAATACACATATCAAATATAAGGGTGAACCTAACTTAAACTCTTTGCCCAAACATCAAAACACATGGTCACTTGGCATCATAGATTGCCCCAACAGTGCCTTCGCTCGGCTTTGCGCCAGACACACTATCGCCAACCATCAGTGAGGGCTACATTTTACTGCCATCGTTGCAACCCACCGCCGACCACCCATCATTGGCCATAGTTAGTAGAGGATTATGTTGTTATTCATATTTTTGTAAGCAGATGATTATATTAGTGCTCTTACTCTCTGTTGTAAAAGTCGGCCTAGGCGGTAGCCTAGGCGCTAGGCGGCATCCTAGGCGCTAGGAGACATCCTATGCGCTAGGCGACGCCCCACCTTAGCGCCGCCTAGCGCCACTGAGTAGTCCTCCGCCCGACTACTGCCTAGCGATATTTACAACCTTGCTCTTATTTTTGTAGCAAGTATTATTATCTGAGATTGTTTCTTTTGATCTCCTTATACTTAGTATCATACACTATATTATGATACCCATTGAGTCGTTGTGTTCACTATCCCTTATTTTTTTCTTTTATTTCCAGGTTAGCAAGTAGATATGTAGTGTCACCCAGAATTCTTGGCTGCCTGTCCTATTCAAGTTAATTTTTCTTTTCCGCTACGTCTATTTATGTTTTCTTCCTTTAGCAAATTTTGAGTTTTGTTATGATAGTATAATTTTTATCTTATTTAATTTAGTATGTTCATTTATACATGCATACATACATGCTTCAACATTTATAAATTTTATGATTTTATATCGTATTGGTGTTTGTGTGGCTTTAATTGATTTGATATTGGTTATTTTGCACATTGTCACTAGGGGTATCATTCCATTTGGCATACAAGCATACCCTCTGAGCATGTCAAATATGTTCATATGTACATGTATACATACACAAATCAACATTTATAAACTTAAAATTTATATTTTACATCAATATTTATGATGGCTTATATCGGTTCGATACCGATCGTTTCTCACATTGACACCAGGGGTATTATTTGATTTGACAGATAAATATACCCTTTGGGCGTGATATTAAATAACTTACCTTTTGATTTGCGTCTAGGTTAATCAATAGTTATTTCAGTGCCACCCAGTCATCGAAGTTGCCGCATAGTTTGAAACTCTCCATTTCTAACCTCTAAATTTCAAAATATTTTGTCTCGTAAGTGGTGGCTCATGGATTCATTGACCGAGCTCTCCTTCGGACTCTATATTCTTTCTGCTTTTTTTTTAAACAAATAAAAGAAAAATAAATTTTATCTATAGTCTGCTCCTCGGTGGTTAGTCCAGTTATGAATCTCCTGCTCTGATATTAAATTGTAAAATCACTTTGAGGCTAGAAGGGGTTAAATAGTGCGATCGTTATGAACGTTATGGCGAATAAAATATGATGTAATGTTTCAACCTCTGAAATACACAGGAGGGGGGGGGGGGGGGGATTGAAAAAAAAAAATTGAGAGAAAAATTATTAACCATGGAATCACATGAAATCTTACACTTCCAAGGTAATCACATTCCGAATTTTGCTGACAGAAGAGTATTCTCCATTACCTGAGAATCCCTCATTAGTTAAATCAAAAAGATTAAATAATATAATCTAAATCAAGATTATAACTTTTAATCAAACATGCTGCATGAGTTTTAGTTTTGCCCATATGATGGTATACTTGGCCATGTTCATGCCCCTGTGATGTCCAAAGTTTGTCTTTGGTTGGACCCAATTGTCTTTGATGCTTCTGTTGGGTCCAACGTCGAGAAAGCAAACTCCAATTCTACTTGGAGATTCAGAGATTCATTAGGGAACATGTCATGTATTTCTATTTCAATTTCGCAATTATCTACTTCTCAAGCTATGATCATAGAAGATGGGAAAGTTCTTGCACCTTCTCTCTTCTCAATAAAAAACGATAAAATAATACAATAAAAATAAGATATTATCATCTTAAACAAGAGTTAGGAGAAAGCCTAACTTCAAACCAGAAAGAAACATCATATGATAAATTAAAGTATGGAAAAGACGTCTCATCACTACAATGCTTACAAATTGACAAGAGGGTTCTGTTAGTTTCAATGATGACTAAATAGTTATGGACAATTACCATTTTTTTTTTCTGCTACAAAAGAGTTAATCAAATATGATTTTGCAAATGAATGCTCTAAATTGAATAAAGGAACAGAACTATTGTTTTACTATTGCAGAAGACATTTTAACAAGACGTAGAAAGACGCTAAGGAAAATGGAAAATAATGATAGGTGAGGAGACTTCAAGTAGTCTCAACACTTGAATTATCTGGAAGACTATCATAGTTGGAAGAAAACTCAAGGCGGCACTCAGACACGAACAAGCTTACAGGATGGATCCCTTCTGTACAAAATGATAGATTGGTAAGAACATGAAAAACTGTATGATAAAGACTCATAATAACATCTTATAGGATCACAATGACTAGGGATTACAAGACTGCAAATTGCCATCTACAGATTTTACTCAGAGATGAAGTGTAAAAGGACTGTTTATATTGCACAAGCTGAATTTGCATCACAAGTCTTTCCACACATTATAATCAGTGCCAGAGCTATTTTTTATTATATTATCTTGACAGCCAAGAATAAAAGTGGCCCGTGAAGGATCAATGTTGATTATAGCATGTGCAGTTCCCTGTGGGCTCACAGCTAGCACAACCTCATCAGGTCCAAAAGTAACTTCTGCATACCCTTTGTCTTTCATTTTAGGATTTTCCAACTGTATGAGGGAATAGAATCAGCCATGTATACTATAATCTAAGATCATGAAATAGGAGTGCATACACAATAAAGATTTACCCTAAACTTTGTCTCTGCACCCCAAAGAATAAAGGTCTCATTGCACATATTATGCCGGTGATTGCCTCTAATACCTCCAGGTTGGATCTGACCCACATGAACTGATGCACATTTTAGTGCCCTTCCTGTAATATGCCTACCTTGATTAGTCAGATACACTAGGCCATAACTTGTGACTTGACATCCAAGCAAGGAAAAATGCAACTAGAGTACAAAATGAACAAAGTGAAAAGACCTGAAAACTATATTGCTTAGCTACTAGAGGATGCCAGAAACTACAGGATGAACTTGTAACTCTGTAATATCAACAAAGTGAAATCCAATCCCGGTCAATAACTGACAATAACTAATCCTTCATATATACAAACTGTGACAAGTAGATGAAGGCAGTGTTGTATTGAATGGAAGATGATCAGATGCTAGAGGGGGTGAATAATTTTGCCATTAAAATATCTTTCTTAAAAACAATATAAGTGCACAGATATTAAAGTAAAATAAAAAAGAGCAAAATGCTGACAAAAGTTATTTACGTGGCTTGATACTCGTGATTCTTACTCTGCCGCCTATTGACTTTTATGAGAAGACAAACTTTTGTATTCATGTATAAGCTGAATATATTCCACATGTCATGGGATCTAATAGTGTATCTAGATTCTATAAGACTTTTTTTATAATAAGTCATTTTGAAAAATTAGTCATGTTATTAATCTATAAAAAGATTTATAATCACTTGTATTTGAAAAGTTTTTGAATTAATAAAATTTTCAATTTCAGCATAGAATCAGAGTCATCTATTTCCTTTCTCTTCCCATCACCTTCATCTATAAAAACTCTCTTTTTTTTATTCTTGCCAATTATAGGCTTTCTCCTTTTGTTCTACTTTTTTTTCTTTCTTTTACTTGTGACGTCTTCAATCGAAACTCTAAACCAACAATCTCGTAATTCACATATTTTTTCTTTCCTCCTCTCCTTGTCATCACATATCGTTGCATTGCATTCTCTGTGTATCTGTAGTCATCTCTACCTTTCATATTTTTTTTTTCACCACTATCATTAATCCCTTATTTTCATCCATTCTCAATTTGGAGTTCCCACCTATCGTAACACTAGATTTCCAATGGCCTTCATTGTCAATTTTTTTAACCAACCTTCATGGCAGGATTTTTTTTTTTTTGGGGGCTCGCTTTTAATTGCTGATTTTTCCTATTTCAAGCCTTCATAGCTGAATTCCTTTTACCAGTATTTATAGCTATATATTTCCCTTTTGCTCGGATTCCATTGCCAATTTTTTCTATTACCAACCTTAATAATTGAATCCCTTTAACCAGCCAGCCTTTATAGCTAGATTTCAATCTTTTGCTCAACCTTCATAGTTCATAGTTGTCAAAAGCACAGGGAACCAAAAAAAAAAAAAATTGCTCAAGGGTCTTGGGGCTCAAAGCGCAAAGCGAAGCGCACGCTTGACAAAAAAAAACACAATAAACAAAATATTTTCAAAACAATTTTAAAAAAAAATCAAAAGTCTTTGAAAATGTGATAGATGAAATATCAAATATCAAAATAATCATCATTTTCATTGTCCAAATCTACATCGTTAACCCCATCACTTGATTTGTATCCCTCAATATTTTCTTCTTCAGTTCATCATCAAGGTTGATCTCTTCTTCATCTACAAGATTAATTCGAGCTGAAAACTACATTTTTTTTTGTCGAAGCAGAGGATGATGCTCCTTTTGAAGTAGACGCATTTGAGATCAAAAGTCATAGACACTTTTACCAATCCCAAAATCTCGTACAATATGACTCCAATGTAAATCTTCACCTTCATACCATTATCATCGTCTTTATCACTGTCATCCAATTTTCCCAATAATCATTCATTACTATCATCCATCTCTGACAAAGCAATAGAATCGATTTTATCTTCGCTTCAAAACTCTATTGTGCTTAATATACTCCAAATCATTTAATCGTTGTTGAGACAGCCTATTTATTTTTTTCGAAAGTATCTGCCAAAAAATTAAAAAGTAAGAAGTTGAGTTCATAATATAAATTTTAATATGTATTTAAAAACTCCAACTTATATCCAAAAACACTCTAATTGTGTTCACAACATGAAGAAGAGCATGTGAGGCTCAAAATCTTCATTGTAAATATTTTTAATTCAGGTGTTATGCACCATAAGAAGACCACCAATAAACACAAAAGCATATAAGATTAATTTTATTATCATCAAATATTGATATTACACAATATATTATTTGTGATTTTGAAGTTCTTTGTCTAATCGGAAAACCAAAAGGTCATGCTTTCTTTTTTTTTTCCAAGTGATTCATAATTTTATTTTGTAAATCCTCACCTCTCACCAATATTGATATGCACTTGTACAAACCCTCTATCACTTCTACATCATTTTCTATGTCAGAGTTTAGTAAAAAAACTCTGGATTCAAGAAATATTCGCGAGCAATGGTTGATAGGGTTGGACGTTCCATCTTTTGTCAATGAATTCAAAAACGCCATGATATTTCTCTTCATTATTGTTACATGGCGCAGCAATAGCTTCTTTAGTTCTGTCCATTAACTCATAAATATAACCCATATGAGACCCTTTTTCATTGTCTACCAACCACAATACTTTTAACAATGGGTCGTCAACTTTTATGTAAAAACCATACTTTTTCAAAAAAACAAAACATTAATATCACTTCTACTACACGCTTTCCATCCGCCTCTTTAGAAATCAACTATTGACCTGCTTTTCAGATATAAACATCTTTTTCAGATTTGCTTATTGTATGTGAAACCTCTTTGAACTAAAAAAAATAATAGTTGTGAAACGTGTCTTTGCAGTTCTTATCATGTCTCTCTGCCTAATAAACTCATTCATCAGGCTCAATACCTATGGTTTACTGTAAATATAACCATTCAACATCAAAGCTCATCATGAGATCTGAGAGTCAAAACCTGGCAAAGTCAGTGTGCCTGCCTTCCCACGCGCTAGCCACAGCATCCTAGCTAGTAGCCCCCGTGATTTATCTCCTCCGTGTTGAGTCTGGGACGGGATGGCGAGGACGCTGGGGGCAAACGAATCGCCTTTTGCCACCATCATTCATGCAATTTTTTAAATTTTGAATATATCCTTAAACATGATATATTGAAAATATGATCCAATTTTTAATTGAAAATAACATAAATTTAAAAAATTACCTGCATTGACATTGCAGCTTGCATTATTTGTTACAACCTGAACAAAAGGTAGAGAACCGCAATGTTATCAGGACCCTAAATTTTTTTCCAAGGAATACTTTATGGGTATCTATGAAAGATGCTCATAAAATTTTTAAGGATCTTTCACTTATTAGATTAGATGAACTCATTTCAAAATTTGAATTGCATGAAAAGACTAACGCACGCCCTGAAAGGGATTGCTTTAATTGCAGGAAAGATCAAGACAAAGGCACCAAAACAAAAGTTACGACTTGAGCCCGAATCGGAAGTTGAGTTGAATTCTGAAGACGACGACGACATCACCGCCAAACTAGTCAATCTAGTTCGGAAATTTTGCAAAAAGAAGAAATGACTTACCAAACACAAAATTAAGAAGGTAATTCAATCAAAGGGCACTCAATCAAGACCGAGTCAAACTCTAAAAAGTAAGTTCGAGGTAACATGCTATCAAAGAAATTAAAAAGGACACTGAGGGTAATTGAAACAGGTAACAGTGAATTGAATTCAACTTTTGTTATTCGAAAAGTACTGCTAATAGATAAGTTTGAATTCAATTTGCTTAGTATTAATCAGTTATATGACTTTGGTTAATTTAGTGACATTTTCTAACTTAGATTGTCTAATTAAGAACATTGAAACTCCTAAAGTAACTCTTAAAGTAATTAGGAACAATAATATCTACATAATAAATCTACTAAACTCCTTACTTAAGTGTCTACTTACACCGCAAGAGGAAACTAAGTTGTGACACAGAAGACTGGGCAACAGTCATTTGAAATTCATCTAAAAAATAAGTCAAAGTGGGTTAGTTAGAGGTCTACCTAATTAACAAAACCTAGAAAATACAATTTGTAATATTTGTCAAGAAGGAAAACAAACCAAATCTAACTCTCAAACCAACCATTTAAACCAAACCAATTAAATACTTAAACTCCTACACTTAAACCTATTTGATTCTCATGGGGCTAAGTTACTAAGCGGAAACCAATACTGCTTAGTAATAATTGATGACTACTCAAGATTTACTTGGGTAAAATTCTTTAAAACCAAAAATGAAACATAAGAAAAATTTGACACCCTAATAGAAAATGAAAGAGATGTTAAAATTAAAAAGATACGAAGTGATCACGGAGGAAAATTTAAAATCAGATTTAATGAATTTTGCAGACAAATGAATACCTCCATAAATTTTCATACCCTAGAATTCCCCAACAAAATCGAATAGTAGAATTGAAAAATAAGACTTTACAAGAAGCAGTTAGGACTATGTTGAATAAATAGAATCTAACTAATCAATTTTGTGCCGAATTAGTACACCGTTATATTCAAAACAGAATTTTAATTAATAAACAATGTAATAAAACACCTTATGAAATCTACTATAACAAATTCCCAAACTTAAATTACTTAAAAATATTTGGGTGTAAAGTAGATATATTAAATACTAAAAACTACTTAAAATTTAAAATCTAAGTCAACAACTAGAATCTTTCTAGGGAAATCAACAAGTATAAGATCGTTGAAAATCGAGACGGGGAGGTGTGGATCTCGATCGTTCGTAAATCTTTCTTTTCGACAACGTAAAACAAAATGAAGCAGCGGAAAATAAAGTGCTCTTTTTCTTTTACTTTGTTTGGAGCCTTCGGCAACTTGTACTCGAAGGTCGGCAGTCCTCGACCGCTTTCATTGGACAATCCACTATAATTCTTTCTCCGAAAAACTTTTGGAGAAAGTAATATCATACAGGATGTAAGGGAGGTTAATAAAACCCTACAAACTCTCTTTTAATATGCAAGTACAAGTACGAAATAAAATGAGTATATCAACACGGAAATATAATCTTGAGCGCAGCATATCGAAAAACTTCTCGGCGTCGTAATAGCATAGTGTGAGCAGTTCATCGATGCAGGAAGAGAGTGTAAGGAGTGGAAAAGATACTAAGTGCACTAGTCTCGAGCTCCTTCTATAGGCATGGTTTGGTCGACTGAAAACCGTTCAGTCGACTAATCCTTTCGGTCGACTGAGCCTCCTGTTCAGTCAACGAATCCTCTCGCGCCTTTCCTTGTATTTGTTGCTCAGTTGGTGAGGTAATAAATGTGATTTGTCAACCTATCCCGCATATACCAAATATAGATCCGTCGACTTATCTTGATGATCAGTCAACTAATCCATTTGAAATCAATCTGGCGTAGTCTAGCTGGTTCGGCTGACTTATCCACTCGTTCAGTCGAATGAATCTTCGATCAATTTTCTTTGACTGATCTGCATGAAATTGTTAGCACAACACAAATAATATATTAAGAATTAACCCAGCAAAACAAAGTTAGCACAGAAACATATGTGGTATGCATGAGTAAGTGATAGCAGGACTTGTCATGATCTCAACTTAGAAACCTTCGTAGGTTTCGCTAGTTGGATCAGCACTTAAAGTTGTCCCATTGGGATACGATCTCACAACACTCTCCTCTAGAAGCGTACCTCACTCTAACTCACCCGTCAAACATCGGGTCTCCCGGACCTATTTGGACTTCACTGCTTGGCATCGGATCGGCCTGCTAGGGCTTCCATTTCCTCAATATCGAGTCCTCTGGACCTACCGAGACTTCCTACCAGATGTCAACCCATCTGGGCTTCTTGCCTGGTTTCCATGATCTGCCAAGACTTCTGCCTAGTCGCAACTAGGATTTCACGGAGGTAAATTTCTTACATACTTGTGAGCTTCATCGGATAATAACAAAACTTAACTTGAACCTTTGCTAACATAAAAACACAAGTTCGACTGTGGTGCACCTTGCACCAACAGTCTCCTTTTTTATGTTTGGCAAGGTAGTTCACAATTAAGATAAAACGAGATAAGGGAATATAAACTAGGTAAGGCAATAAAGTAACTCCCCCTCAAATAAATCTCCCCTACATCTGATATCTCTCCCCACCAATACAAACTATGGGATTACAAATAGGGTGTTTTGAAAAGTTCAAAACATTAAACTTTCTTTGAAATATCTTAGAAATTTTAAGTTTTGAAAATTCTTTAAAATGATTTAAAATATGTTTCAAAATTGAAATTTTCAAGTTTAATAATTTTTAAATTTCAAAATTAACTTAAGTGGTAAAATAAATTTTGAAAATTAAGGTTTAAGTATTATAAATTTGTTTAAAGTTTTTAAAAATTAGTTTAAGTTTTAAAATTAAATTTATGTTAAAATTTGTTTAAAGTTTTTTTAAAAAAAACTAGTTTAAGTTTAAAAATTAAGTTTAAGTTTTAAAAGTTTGTTTAAAATTTTAATAGTTAGTTTAGGTTTTAAAATTAAAATTAAAAATTTATTTAAAGTTAAAAATTTAGTTTCAGTTTTCAAAATAAGTTTAAGTTTTAAAATTTTGTTTAAAGTTTTAAATATAAATTTATTTAAGGTTAAAATTAAATAACTTTTAAAACTATTTTTTTTAATTTTGAAATTTGATGCTCTCCTTAAGTTGACATTTTCTTTTAAAAGTTTACCCTAAAGTCCAAGAATGGAAAGATTGCCCTAAAGAATGGAAAGGTTATAGATAAAGTCCTTATATGAAATGTCCAACTTTAGTTCTTAACTGGAATACCATAAGATATCAGCTTTTGTGACTAGAAGTTGGTCAAGTTGAGAGTTAGGTTTGATACTAGCTCAACTTGATTAATCTGTGTTTAAAGCCTTTAATTTATAGCAATGCACAAACATAAGCATCTAAAATCTAGGTTGAGGCCTAAGCATCTCACCCATTTCTAGGTTTTATCAAACACAAGCAAGAAACCCTAATGTGCTTGTGAGATGTTGGTTACCTAACACTATAGGTAGATGTATACTACGGTAAAATCCAAGTTAGCTACATTCTATGTTTTGAAAAACCTAAGTTTAGGAGGGGGTACTAAGTCCCAAACTTGATTTTTTTCAAATTGGGTCAATTCTTCTTGCATTGTAATCACCCAGTCAAATTTAGTCAATACTTCTTCTATGGTCTTAGGTTCAATTTTAGAGATCAAGGTTATTTGACTTAAGTTCTAAAGGTCGATCTAGTTCGTACACTAAGTTTCGGATTTCCTATGATTTGGTCAATTGGAT
>JAGFNQ010000734.1:382792-400453 GCA_024364735.1 Boesenbergia rotunda
AGCTTCGACGATCCATATATGGACTAAAGCAAGCATCTAGGAGCTGGAACATCCGTTTTGATGAGACAATCAAAGAGTTTGATTTCTCACAAAATCCTGACGAACCTTGTGTGTACAAGAAGGTTAGTGGGAGTGCAGTCGTATTCCTAGTATTATATGTCGATGACATCTTACTTATAGGAAACGATATATCAGTTTTACAGACAGTTAAGATTTGGTTGTCCAAAACTTTCTCCATGAAAGACCTGGGAGAAGCAACCTATATCCTTGGGATTAGAATCTATAGAGATAGATCAAAACGGTTGCTTGGTCTTTCGCAGTCTACATATATAGACCGAGTGCTAAAAAGGTTTAGCATGTCGGAATCCAAGAAAGGTTACCTTCCCATCAGGCATGGGATCAACCTTTCGAAGTCTATGTGTCCGCGCACAGAAGACGAGAGGATTAGCATGAATAAGATTCCCTATGCATCCGCAATAGGATCTATCATGTATGCTATGTTATGTACTAGGCCCGATGTATCGTATGCTCTGAGCGTCACGAGCAGATACCAATCTGATCCAGGAATGGATCATTGGCGGCTGTTAAGACAATCCTTAAGTACTTAAGAAGAACTAAGGATGTATTTCTAATATATGGAGAAAGAGATTTGAAAATACGTGGGTATACAGATGCCAGTTTCCAGACGGATAAGGATGACTCCAAATCGCAGTCTGGATACGTATTTACTTTGAACGGAGGCGCAGTAAGTTGGAAGAGTTCCAAACAAGACACCGTAGCGGATTCTACTACGGAAGCGGAATATATCGCAGCTTCGGAAGCAGCAAAGGAAGCAGTCTGGATCAAGAAGTTTGTCTCCGAACTTGGCGTGGTTCCAACCATTGATGAAGCAGTGCCGGTATACTGCGACAACAATGGAGCTATTGCACAAGCGAAGGAACCAAGGTCTCATCAGCGATCCAAACACGTGCTTCGACGCTATCATCTGATCAGAGAGATTATAAGTAGGAATGACATACAAATTGAGAGAGTTCCCACTGAAAGGAATATAGCGGATCCTTTAACTAAGGTCTTGCCTCAAAACAAGTTTGAGGGTCATGTTAGAGCCTATGGTATTGGATACCGTAGCGATTGGCATTAGGCCAAGTGGGAGTTTGTTAGTGATATGAGAGAAGTGTCCTAAGGCAATCGCCTTATGATGTAAACATTTATTTTAATAAATGATAATTCACTATTTGAGTATACATGTTTTGTGTATTTGATTGGGATCTTAAACTCATCTACTGAATGTCCGCAATACAACTCACAGCATAAGAGAATTTGTGATGGGATCACAACTAGTGATTATCTCTAATGTGCAATTGTGAAGTATTGAAATTATCCCTAGTCGATGAATTGATAAAAACGGACACTATCAATTCTGTTGAGACTAGCATGGGTTATTCTCTAATCAGCTGATTCTCACTAGCTGGTGACATTGGGATGTCCGGAGATAAACATGGATGCTAGTTAAGGGAACTAGTTCATTGGAGTGACTAGCTGTAAGACTTCATATGGGAATCTACATGTAGATATGTCAATGAAGATCTTACTGCGGCTTAAGTGCGATGTTCCTTTGACTTGCGGTGTTCAAGTCATCTTGGTCATGGAGACTTATACTTTGACATCTTAAGCAAGCATCTCCAAGGAGGTGTGGACCCAGGATGATCGGGTATAAGCCGAAGTGCCCGAAGATGTTTGAACAGCCTACAAAGGATTCACCACTCCTTGCGAGGAGATGTATACCCAGGCCTATCGTCGGATTGTTACTCAAAGCCTCTGGCCAGAGCATATCATGTTTAGAGTGAGAGTCTCTAAAATACATGAAAGTAATTAGAAATCCAAAGGACGAGTAAGACATTACTTGGGCTAGGCGTGACGTAGTCAGCCTAGTGGGGACTGACACCATTGACCGTGTCCTGAACCAAGTGGGTATAAGGTGGTGAAGGGAATGGGGCACGATTCATTAGAGCTGCTAAAGGGTTTCAGAATAATTTCTTCTGGGGTCAAATCGTTGATCTTTCGATTAATTGGGGATCATGATGTACTACTAGGTGTCACTCATGATCGTTCTATAATTAATGGGTTAATTATAGACGGCCAACATAAATCGAAAGCCTATTTAGTCACACGCAATACGAGTAATCCGAGGGATTTAAAACGAGTTGAAAATTGGATTTTCCGATCAAGAGAAACGAGTCGAATCTGAGTTAATCAGAGGCGCAATGGAAGCTAAAAATGGCTAAGTCTTTTGAAGGCTTTTTGGGCGAATTAAATGAGTTTAATTCGCGACCGGTTCGGGTTGGTTTGGCCGGCCAAAGGGGGTGCTAACCCTCCTTGTGGTGGCCGGCCATTAAAGGGAGATTAAACCAATTTAATTGGTTTAATTAATAAAATAAATCTAGTGTGATTTGTTTTATAAATTATGGATAAATAAATTTGTATAAAGAAATTTATATAAATAAAATTTATAGAAATTTATTCTTTTATGGAAGATTAAAATAATCCATGAATTGGTTTATTTTAATTTTGCAAAATCAATTATGAATTGATTTATCCATAATAAGAAAGTTTATAAATTTCTTATAAAATTTATTCCATAATTTAAAGAGAAGAAGAATAAGTTTTATTATAAATTAGTTTATAATAAAGACTTAGTTTAAACGGAATAATTAGTTAAGAAAATTTATAGGATAAATTTCTTATAACTAATTCCGTTTAGAGAGAGACTTAGCAAAGAGTTGCTACTATATAAAGGAACCAAAGGCTAGCCCTTTAGGATACATCAATCAATTAATCAAGAGATTAATTACTCCCTCTCTCTTTCTCTTAATCTCCTCTCCTCCTCCTCTTCTTCCTCCATTAGGGCCGGCGCACCCTAGCCTCTCTAGGGCCGGCGCCCAACCACAACACCAACAAGGGTGTTTGCCGTGAGCTTTGAAGAAGGAGGAGAACTCGAAGACGAAGAAGAAGAAGCGGATAGCGACTCCTTTCTTCTCGGAATTTGATTCCGTTACTTCGTTGGTTAGTTTTTCCATTATTTCTCTTAATCTTCTAGTTGTGCCTTCCGAGAATCTAGTAGTTCTCGTCGGCACAAAACTCGTGACTTTGTGAAGTCATCCCGAAGAGAACTCGGCGTGGACGCGAATAGAGGCGGAGCTTCCAAGGGACGCTACGGTTGGATCTCGTCCCTTACTTCGAGTTACGCGAGGTACTTGGTAAATTAGTTTACTTTTCCGCAAAGTTTCATTTTATGATTATGTCAACACACCATAAGATTGCATGCTAGATACGAAGTTAAAATAATTTAGGAAATTATTTTATGCAAACTCTTCCGCTGCACGTAAAAATTTTAAATTTTACGAACTCGTATCCTTGTCGACATGCACCCGGTCCCAACACGGTCGACCAATCCACTTGTTCAATCAACTGAACCTTTGGTCATTTTCTTTAATTGATCTGCATGAAATTGTTAGCATAACACAAATAATATATTAAGAATTAACCCTGCAAAACAGAGTTAGCACAGAAATATATGCGGTATACATGAGTAAGCAACAATAAGACCTATCTTGATCTCAACTTAGAAAACTCCGTAAGTTTCTATAGTTGGATTAGCACCTAAAGTTGTCCCATCGGGACATAACCTCACAGCACTCTCCTCAGAAGCTTACCTCACTCTCACTCACCTGCCAAATATCGAGTCTCCCAAACCTATTTGGACTTCACTGCTTAGCATTGGATCGACCTGTCAAGGCTTCCACTTGCTCGGTATCGAGTCCTCCAGACCTATCGAAACTTCCTGCTAGATGTTAACCCATCTGGGCTTCCTTCCTGATTTTCACGATCTGCCAAAACTTCTGCCTAGCCACAACTAGCGCTTCATAGAAGTAATCTTCCTGCACGCTTGTTAGCTTCATCAGATAATCACAAGACTTAACTTGAACCTTTGCTAATATCAAAACACAGGTTCGATTGTGGTGCACCCTGCACCAACAACTACTAGGCATATAAAGTCTATAACAAACACACTTTAAAAGTTGAATAAACAACTGATATTATATTTGATGAAGATAAATATTCAATCTAATTCAATCAATTTAAATAATAAACCACTTATAGAAATCTAGAAGACGAAGAACCTAAACCTGAGCCTAACATAAGTATTAACACTAAATATAGTAACATCCATAATAAGAACTAATCATCTAGTTGACCAAATTTTGAGTAATCCAACTATAGCAGTCAGAACTCGATCATCATATAGAAACTTAAGTTAAATAGCCCTAATATCCATGATTGAACCTAAGACTATAGAAGAAGCATTACCTGACCCCGATTGGATCATAGCTTTGCAAGAATAACTAACGTAATTTGAAAGAAACCAAGTGTGGGACTTAATACCTAAACCAGAAAATAAATACACACAGTGGGTTTTTTAGGAACAAATTAGATGATAAAGGAGAGATTGTTAGGAATAAAAACTCATTTAGTAGCTAAAGGATTCAGTCAAATTGAAAGACCTTACCATGATAAAACCTATGCACTAATAGCTAAATTTGAGTCCATTAGGATGTTACTAGCTTATGCAACACATAAAGGATTTAAGTTATACCAAATGGATGTAAAATCTATATTTCGAATTCATCAAGGAAGAAGTCTATGTATGTCAACCACCTGGATTTGAAGATCTATCAACCTACTTAAATTTCTAAGGGATTCAACCAAGGACGGATTGACTTAACCTTTGTTAAATCCTTAGAAAAAGACATATTTATAGCTCAAGTATTATTTAGTTCAACTGACATGAGATTTCTAAAAGAATTTATTAAATTAATGAAAAATGAATTTGAAATGAGCTTAGCAGGTTAACTTAATTTTTTTTATACTTACAAATAAAACAAACCAAAGAAGGCAATTATGTCTTTCAAAACAAATACACTGAGGAATTAATCAAGAAATTTAAAGTGAAAAATTCTAAGAAAATTAATACATCAATGACAACAAATGTAAAAATTGAAAATGATTCAAAGGGAAAACCAGTTGACTTAAAACATTTTAGAAGTGCAAAAGGCGATCTACTTTACTTAACTGCAAGTCGACGTGATACTTTATTTGCAATAGGTTTGTGTGCAAGGTATCAAACATGTACAAAAGAATCACATTTAAGTGTTGAAAAAAGAATACTTAGGTATATGAAGGGCACATTAAATGTAGAAATTTAGTACTCTAAAACTTTTAGTTTTGACCTAATAGGTTATTCTGACTATGCTGGGTGTAAACAAGACAGAAAATGTACTAGTGTAACTATCAATTGTTATGTTAAAGTCTAGTGGTACAGTATAAAGCAATACTATATTACATTATCTAATACTGAGCTGAATACATAGTAATGGGGACTTTCAACTAAATTATACCTGTTAAATACAGTAAAAATAAAAACCCGATTCAGAAAATTTCGGGAAAGATTTAGAGAATTTTCCTGTAATGTAGTTTAGAGTTTTTGGACCGCTGGAGGGAGTTTGAGGGGTTAAGGTGTTTGATACCAAATTTTAGAGGGTTTAGATGACATAAAATTCAACTTGAAGGGGTAAAGTCTAAAAGGCCTAAGAATGGAGGGTTAGGTGGCCAAAACCTAAACCTAAAGGGCTAAAATGCAAAATTGCACATCACATAAAAACCCCTATTTCCTTGCATCCTCTGCCCGAAGCCCACTCTCTTCTTCTCCTTGCGATCAAACGCCAAGCGACCTCGTCTTCTTCCTATCCTCTTCACTCTACGCCTCCCCACCACTCCTCTGGATCAGAGATCTTGTCCCCGGGCAGGTAGCTTCAAGGAAGGTCGCAGTGAGCAAGGAAAGGAAGCCCTTTTGTTCTGTTCGTAGTCTTCCCCTCAACACAAGCGACAGTTGAGCGGTGCCACTCCCTTAGATCCATTTGATGCCGGAGGTCGTTGGAGGCTAAGCTCATATCTTCATCAGATCTGATTAGGGGAGTTACCGCCAACCACCATCCAAGTAGATCCGTTGGTTTGGTTAGATCTGCGGATGTTATTGGAAATCGATCAGAAGGTGTAATGGATATGTTTTGTGTTAGCATTGTTGTTTCTTGCCGCAATTTGATCTGGGGGTTGTGTTCTGTTTTCTGGCAATCTTGGTTTATCGGATTTGAGCAGAGGATTATTGTGCCAGCACCAAATCAAGGTAAGGATTATCTGATGTTGAGTTTGGATCACTATCTAGGATCTTATTTATGATAAAGATGCATTAGAGTTGCTCGGATTTATATGTTGATAGTAGAACATGTTGTGGATCGTTTCTGTTTTGCAGTCTTCTTTATGCACAGTGTTGGTTCTGTTCTTGGTTTTACTATGGATTTGTCATGGGTTTGTTTTGGAGAGATTGGCAAAAATGTGTTACCAATTGAGCTGTGATTCTATTTGCCATGAGATTTGGATGGACTGGGGGTGTTAAAGCTACTTGATCTTTGAGGTTAGCTGGTTTCGGATTTGGTATTTGTGTCTTGGATTTATGATTGGATGGGCAGTCGTAGTTGGGTTTCTTTGATCTTGTGCTTTGTCATAAGCCACTGTTGGCCATGGGAATTGAATTTTGTTTTAGGTTAGGAAGGATCCGGTATTCTTGATGGTGTGTCGTAAGTGTCAGGTGGTGTTTCGGAATGGTTTGTAGCTTGTTTGGCGCCGTAATCTGCAAGTGTGTAGGGATGAACTTCAATTGGTGTTGAACCCTTTTGATACCTTATCGTAAATCAAGAGTACGGTTTGGAATTGGGATTGTGTGGATCAGTGTAGATGATCTTCATTGTTTTCCATCATTATACCGCGAGTTGGTTTCTGCTTGTGTGGTATTGGGGCTGGATCTTGGAGATTAACTATTGGAAGGGTTTAAGTTGGGTTTAAACCTAAATTGAACCTAACCTTAATTATAAGGAGTAATTTGAAATTAATCATTTCATTAAGATTAATTAAATGAACGGAATAACTAGGACTAATCCTAATATGGTTTACTAGTTAGTTTAGCTAATTACTACTTAAGTAAATAGCTAAACTTATGTCATTTGATATAGGATATTTATTGATTCATTGCGGATACCTGGACGGAGGATTCTCTTCACTTATGGCTTCATACCTTTGACTTAACTACGTAGTTTCTATTATTTTCTATAAATGGCTTATTGATATGGATAGCAGTAGGCTATTATCTTATATTTGCTCTTGTTTATCTCCGTTTGGTACTTAGCTGCTATTACTTGAGATACTCATATTTATGTCAATACAACCTCTCTTGATACTCTTACTTTATAGAGTGCACATGTGTATAAGAGAGGTAGTATGTTATGTTGTACCTGCAATTGAGGTCTTCACTAGTTATACAACACCTTCTATACCTAGTTGCATAGTGGTTAGGTAATGATATGTGATTCAGATATGTGCATGTCATATTATAGTACGGATGATGATCTGGTAGGTGTTACATTGATTAGAGTCATGCATCATCCTTGTAGTGTTGCATCTAACAACCATCAACTCCCCTATGTTTGAGCCTATCGTCAGTCATATCAGGATCTACCCACTTGGTCACTCAGGAGTTAGTGGTTGTCGAAGTGTAGTAATTGTCCTGTCATGCCACGCTCGACCACTCAGGGATAGTGGTAGATCAGAGCGGTGTGCAGGCAAGGATCCCTCCTTTCCGGTGATATGAGAAAATATGAGAAAAAATAATTACTTTTCACTCTTACAATATAATAGGTACAAGGCTCTCCTTTTATAGAGAGAATTTTACAATAGAAAAGGATACTAATGAAAAACAAAAGAAACTAATTAAAGTTAATTAAAGCTAATTAAGACTAATTAAACCTAATTAAAAACTCAACTATTTTTCCTGATTTGTATATCTTTTACAGTCTGTATTTATATAAGAAATGATCCTATAATTATGACTCAATCAAGGATTTTAATAATAGAATTAATTTCCAACACTCCCTCTCAAGCTGGTTTGTAGATATCTTCCATAGCCAGATTGCTAGTCAGCTTATCGAATTTTTCTTGTGTAGTCCCTTCGTCAGTACATCAGCTAATTGCTCATACGTTGGAAGATATGTCATGTATATTATTTCAGTTTTGATTTTTTCCTTGATGAAATGTTTATCCACTTCTATATGTTTTGTACGATCATAAAGTACCGAATTGAGTTATGGAAATAACAGTTTTGTTGACACAATAAACTTTCATAGGAGTTGAGCAAGAACACTTCAATTCCTCAAGAATTCTTTTGATCCACATCACCTCACATATTCCATGGGCACAAAAAAAATTTTATTTGAGGAACGAAACACTTATACCCCTTTTGTTAGACGAATACCCTAAGAATACACATTTTATAGCACGTGGTTCAAGTTTTGAACGAAATTGACATGGAACATGAACATAGACAATACACCCAAAAACATTGACATGCAAATCAGAAAACAATCTTATTTCAGGGAAAAAAATTTTAACACAATCAAGAGGTGTTTTGTATTCTAACACCTTAGTAGACATCCTGTTTATCAAATAAGAGACTGTTAAAATTGCTTCGCCCCATAAATACTTAGGAACATGCATATAAAACATTATAGCACGTGCTACTTCAAATAAATGTTTATTTTTTCGTTCTGCAATGTCATGTTGTTGAGGGGTATCACGGCAAGTAAATTGATGAAAAATACATTTTTCTTTTAAAAAACCACCCAAGTGTGCATTAAAATATTCTGTTCCATTGTCAGAATGTAAAATACAAATTTTGGTTTGAAATTGGTTTTCAAACATAGTGTAAAAATTTTTGAATAAATTTCTCACTTCAGATTTTTTATTCATCAGATACATCCAACATAAACGTGTATGATCATCAATAAATGTTACAAATCATTTTTTCCCAGAAAGAGTAGTAATTTTAGATTAACCCCAAACATCACTATGAATCAAATAAAAAGATTTGGAGGCATGATAACTCAAATATGTTGAACGATGAAATTTTGCAAAAACACAAGTTTCACAATGTAAAGAAGAACAATCAATGCCTTTAAATAATTATAGAAATAAGTTTTTTAGGTAAAGAAAATTAGGATGCCCTAGCCTGCCATAGCATTATTTTTTCTCGAACCGAGTTTGAACTGACACTGTTAAAAACCTGAGCTTTTTTATTACTAACAGGTATTTCATCCAAGTAGTAAAGACCTTCAATAATCCTAGCACGCCCAATCATCATCCCCGTGTTCCGGTCCTGAAATTCACAGTGTGATTCAAGAAATATAATACAACACTTAGAATTTTTAGATAGTTTACTAACAGACAAAAGGTTGCAGGCTAATTTAGGAACATGAAGAACAGAATTGAGATTAATTTTCTCGGTCAGTTTAATAAGTCATTTTCCTGCAATAGGTGAAAAACTACCATCGGCAATTCTAATTTTCTCATTTCCAGAACAAGGGGAATAAGTATTGAATAATTGAGAGCAACTAGATATTTGATCTGAGGCTCCAGAATCTATGATCTATAGAGAAGAGTTTAAATAAGAGATAGCTTTAGGATTGCTACTTGTTTGTGCCAAAGAAACACTAGGAATACCAGATGAGAAGTTGGATTTTATCAACTTTAAGAGTTCATCAATTTGCTCTTTGTTAAAGGAGCCTGAGTTGGCTTCATTGGCTATAGGAATTCTACGATTTCTCTCCTTGCTTTTCCAGTTGGCAGGTTTGCCATGAATTTTTCAACATGTCTCACGTGTATAGCGAGACTTGTTGCAGAAATCGCACCAAACTCGTAGCTTATTATCAGACCTGCACTGGTAATCTGCAACCTTGTAGGTAGAATCAGTAAATAAGGCAGAATTTTCAATTGAGTCACTAACACTCCTTTTTCCGAGCATGACACTCCTTCGGCTTTCTTCTCTTCTGACTTCGGCAAATACTTCACCAATGGATGGGAGAGGGGGTCTCCCAATGATCCTTCCTCGTACTTCATCAAATTCGACATTGAGACCAACAAAAAATTGTAAATATGGTCATCTTCTATGGTTTTCTTGTGGTGGTTGCAATCATCAGCAAATTTCCATTCGTATGTGCTGAAGAGGTCAAGATCTTGCCACAACCTTTTCAATGAATTGAAGTATTTGGTGATGGAATCATCTCCTTGACGAATATCCCCCAACTTTAAAGTCAATTCAAAAACCTGAGATTGGTTACCCAAGTCAGAATACATCTGACTGGCATTATCGCACAACTCTTTAGCAATAGGATAGCGCATGTAGTTGGTACTTATATCCTCCTCCATGGAATTGACTAGCCATGTCATAACCATGGAGTTTTCAGCATCCCATACGGCATGCATCGGATCATCAATAGCAGGAGCTATCTTGTCACCAGTGATATAACCGATTTTTCCTTGCCCACGAATATACATTCGGACGGATTGCGACCACCGGAGAAAGTTGTCCCCATTTAATCAGATTCGTGGTGATTTGGACTGAATGAGGGTTGGAATGGTGTTGTGGAATCTCAGAAGATTTTACCATGATAGTGGCAGCGATTATAGTGGTTTTGGACGTGACTTCTGACATGGCTACTACAACCTCACTCTGATACTAACTTAGAAAATATGAGAAAAAACAATTACTTTTCACTCTTATAATAGAATAGGTACAAGACTCTCCTTTTATAGAGAGATTTTTACAATAGAAAAGGATACTAATGAAAAAAAAAAGAAACTAATTAAAGCTAATTAAGACTAATTAAAGCTAATTAAAGTTAATTAAAAACTCTCCTATTTTTCCTGATTTGTATATCTTATATAGTCTGTATTTCATAAGAAATCATCCTGTAATTATGACTCAATCAAAAATTTTAATGATAGAATTAATTTCCAACAGAGTAGTACTCTCCCATTTGCTTGGGGTAGGAGTGTGTACTTCACTTGCATCCTGTCCACTTCTCCAAAATAGTGGCGGCAGAGTGTGTACAGTTGTCACAGCCCTACCCACTCAGTCGTTTGCATATGACATGTGACAGTGGTTTGACTGGTGTCAGGGTGACATGATATTGTATCATGTATATATGACGCATCGTTGCATTTGTTTGTCTTTGCTGCATTTGTTTGAGGTATGGATGCTACATATGTTTGACATGCACATACATGAAGTATTATGCATATGGTTTGGTGACCTTGCATTACTCGTGTGCACGAGCTTACCCGTGGAGGGTTCTGGTTTCCGGAGTTTTTGATATATATTCCCGCAGGATTTGGTTGACTCTAGTATGTACATTTAATACAGTATTTCAATTATGTTTCTGATATCATTACGAGATTGTATCTGCTTCGTTCTATACTGCTTGTATAGCTTTTTACCGCCATGCATATTTTATCTCTATACCCGCAGAGTTTGCCCGGAGTCACCCCGATTGCTTTATTTTCATTTTCAAGTTGATACTTAGAGTTGCCAAGAGAGGCCCGGCAGCCAGTCCCTTCCAGTTGACGACTTCGTTTTGGTTTTCTTTTGGTGTTCATGTGGTACTTGTGTATTTCCTTATTGTTGTCTCGTATATTTATTTGCATCATGGATTGTATTCGGTATTTTTGTGTGCTTTGTGTGCTCCGGAGGAGCTCGTGATTAGGTGTATGTGATGTAGGTCGTGCTGGCAAGCCTTTATATGTTTGTGATGGTCTGTGTTGCTATTGTATTTATGCTATGTTGTGATATCCAACCATGTTAGCTAAGGATGTCGGGATGGTCGTGTAGGCCGTATACTCAGGTTTCAAATTTTTGATCGTACAGTGAAGATATTGTCCGATTTATATCGGGCATGCGACTCCTAACATTAGTCTATCAATTTAACAAAAAATGCAATGCAACATTCTAGAATTAAACACATTGAAGTAAAACACCGGGATCATATAGCTAGGAGTGACATTGTACCCAATCATATTAAGTCCAAATCAAAGCTAGCAGACATTTTCATCAAATTCTTACCTGAATCTGAGTTTAACAAACTTAGAAGACAATTAGGAATGTACTCGATAGGATTTTTTTATTTTTTTATTTTATTTTTTAAAAACATATGTTTTGCAAATTTGCATTTTGTTTTCAAAAATTTAGGTTTTTCCCTATTTTTCAAAAATCTAAGTTTTCTCTTGTTTTTCAAAACTAGACTTAAAAAAATTATAAAAAGTTATATTTTTTCAAACTAAACTTTCAAACTTATATTTATTCGGATTTAGCTTAAGTTTTCAGCTAGAAAACATGAACTTGTAGTTTTAGGCCGCCAGTATCTCACAAACACATTAGGATTACCTTACTTATGTATTGAAAACACTTAAAATAGTGTGAAATACTTAGAGTTCAGCTTGAAATTCATATGCTTATAACAATGCATCAACATTAGTATGGGCAAAAAATACTAACTCAAACTGATCAAGTTAAGTAATCCTTCGTAATAAACAACTAGCTAGATGATTTTACTTAACTTGACTAACCAAGTGAAAATTGTTTGTTATCTTTTGATAGATAGCAAATAACTAAAGGTTAGACATTTGATTAACGAAAATCAATGACTTATGTTTAAATATTATTTTTCAAAGTTAACCTTTTTCAAACATGCTTGAACTCTATTAGTAATGCATAAACTATTTTTCAATATTATTGCAAATATATGCTTAAATTGTTATTCAATTTAAATGTATGACGTTAATTTTTGAAACTTTTTTTTTCACAAGCCTTAGAAAAAAATTTTGATAAATTTCTTTTCTTTGTATAAATTTTTCAAAAGTTATTTAAAATTTATCTTTGAAATTTTTCTGAAAACTCTTCTTAAAAATATTTTTTCTAAAAATGTTTTCTGAAAAAAAAAATCTATCTTCTTCTGAAAATTTTTCTATCATTTTCTGAAATTTTTTCTTTTTTGTCTGGAAATTTTTTTGAAAATTTTTGTTGTGAAAATTTTTACTTTTACTAAAAATCTTTCTATCTTTTTGAAAATTTCTCAAAATTTTCTTCTGTCTTTCAAAAGATTTTTACAAAATTGAGTTTTCTATGATCAAAACATTTTCAAAAATCATGAAAATGATTATTTTTCCGAATTGAGTAATTTTTTTTCCTGAGTCAATGATTTTAACTTAGAAATTTTATTTAAAAACTAATTTTTCAAACTTTGCATATACATTACATGTTTTGGAAAAAAAAAGACTAAATTTAGAAAATTCATTATCTTTAAAATAATTTTTTTTATATGACAAAAAGGGAGAGAAAAGTCAAAATTTATTAGATTTTCAAAAATACTCACAGTCGTATTATTTCTAATTTATGAATTAAAAATTAATACGTGCTACAACTACTCACATATCTAATAAATATATAATCAATCCTTTTTATGTTCCATACTTATTTGTTTGGTCTTAAATACTTCTGACTTAGCTAAATGTAGTATTATAGAAAGATTTGTAGCTTTCCTGTACTTGTAGGATCTCATACATACTTTTATAGGCAACTTGTTAAGAATGTGGTTGGTTGAGTGGACAACTTCCACATAAGTTATAGGGTAACCCTCAACATATCAACATAGCATTCATTATTTCCTTTAATGTATAATTCTTTTGTTAAACAATATACCATTATATTGAGATGATTATGAGACTCACATTTGATGAATAGTGTGTTTTTTAAAAGTAAGATCCCTCAAACGAAATCATATTCAAAGCTTGAGTTTTTTAGTAAGTTAATTATCAACTTCAAGTTCTTGTAATGTTTAAACACTTAAGATCTCATCCTCACAATTTACCAAGTTGATGTACTAATATCTTATATATCATACAACAACAAAACCTTATCCAATATGTACGTGGGGTCGACTATATAGATCATTCTACGTCATTGGGCTCTACTCCTTAGTATATGATTATTTATATTTAAATAAATTTTATTTTATTTTATTGGTATTAATCAAGTTTTTTGGTCTACCTCTTCCTCGTTTGATGAACACATTTATCATAGTTTCACATTAGTTAACTGGAGTATTTATTAGTCGTCTATGTACATGTTCATACCATCTTAAATGTATCTCTCGGAGGTTTTCCTCAACAGGTATAATCTCGACTCTCTCTGATATTTTCATTTCTTATAATTTCTATCCTTCTGTATCCACACATTTATATTAACATCCTGATCTTTATAACTCTCATGCTTAAGTTATAGCCTAACATTTAGCTTCATATAACATACCTAGTCTATCCGATGTTTTGTAAAACTTTCCTTTAAGTCTTATAGATATTTTATGATCACAAAGAGCAACCGACGCTCTCCTCCATTTCAACTATCCTACTTATATTCTAGGTAAAATATCTCTCTCAATCCCTGCATCCTTTTACAAAAATGATCTTAAATACTTAAAACTCTACAATTCGTTATCTCTTATCTTAACAATTATCTCATTACGTCTAATATTGCTAAATTTAAATTTCATATATTCTGTCATTACTAAAGTTAAACCTTTCATTTCTAGAGTTTCCTATCATGATTCAAGTTTAGTATTTACTCTTTATATGTCTCATCTACCAAAAAAAAAAATATCATTTGCAAGCAACCAGCACCACGATATCATATCTTAGATATATTTAGTGAGTTCGTCATTTCATAGTTTTTTTCTATTATCTTTTTACAAAATTTCATGGTATGACTCATTCATTTAATACTACTATAGTTGTACAATTTTATATGTCTCCTTTGTTCTTATATAAGGGAACTAAAGTACTTATCCTCTACTGATTACTTACCCTCCATTGATTAAGCAATTTTTTTCAATATCAGGTTAAATAACTTTATAAGTCATTTAATTCTTTCTTTCCCTAAACACTTCCGTACCTCTATCGGAATATAATCTAGTCTAACTACTCTTTCATGTTGAATCTCATTTAAAATTTGTTCTACTTCTATATTTGAATTATGTAATAAAAATTTATATTTCTATACTTGATCCACTTAAATTACCTAAGTTAATCATCTAAACCTTCACTAAAAGATAAAAATAACTCTTTTATTGCTCTTTTATTTACTCATCATTTAATAGTACCCTATTGCATTATCTTTAATATATCTTATTTAGATAAAATCTCTTATCTTCCTCTCTCTCACTTTAGCTAATCTATATATATACAATGACCAATAAAAATAATGAAGCACTTTATTCCACCTCTTGTTGATTGAATTTGTCATTGTGAATTTATACAAAAACATATTGTACTCCGTTCCACCCAATGGCAAAGTCAACTCAGCAAATTTAGCTTTTACGTAAGTCACTAAGTCTCACATTAATTCTTTGTAATAATCTCATTTTACTAATTTGTGAGAAGTATTATAATTATCATGTTCTAAGCATTCATGCCAAAGATCGTTAAGGCAAGTAAATAAAAGTTGAAATTTATTAATAAGCAATGGCTTTCCTTTACCAGAATAATTCGCACTTTAAACAATCCTCTCTGTAACATTTTGTTAGCTTCAAATGTCATCTTCATGTTGATTTTAACTAGTAGGGATCGAAAAATAAAGTTTTATATATATTAAGGCCATTTAGGATGTTGATCGACTTTAGTTCTCTACTAAACTGGCACTTTTGGTACAAACGGTCTCTTTTAGTTGACTAAAGTTCTAACTTTTGGACAAAATATATCTATCTTAATTTTCACACTACGAGGTCCGAACCTATGATCTATTCCACAAATTTATGTCGTTTTTAAACTTCAAACATATTTTGGATTTTATCCTTGCCTAATATCTTAACAAACTAGGACTTCTCATGTCAAGAAACTCCTCGTCTCTAGGACTTCACCTATTGTCTAGCCTCATGGTAAAGACTTCCAATTGCCCAATGTCACTACTAAGACTTCTTTTTGCCCAGCCTCACTGTCAAGACTTCCACTTACCTAGATTTCATTCCTTTAGGACTTCAACACTTCCTAAAGTTCACTCGTTCATCACTTTCACACACACCTACCTAGAGTTCACTTAAGAGTTCACTTATTGTTCATCACTTTCACACACACCTACCTAGAGTTCACTTATTGTTCATCACTTTCACACACACCTACCTAGAGTTCACTTATCATAACTTCCACTGCCTAAGGCTTCTACTTGCCTAACTCATTCCTATAGGGCTTCCTATCCCTAAAACACGACATGGAACAACAACAATAATAAAGTCTGTTGGATAGAAAAGAAAGAAATATAACTCAATAATCTTCTTATCAATGTACAATGAGGAATACAATATATATAGATGTTTATGAAGACTTAGTCAATTGACCAATTCTAAATTGACTAATTCTAAATACCAATTCTAAAGACATATTAATTATGTCATATAGAAAAGCCTGCAAAACCCTAATGGCAAAAGACCTAATTACCCCTGCACCTCACAACACTCCCCCTCAAGTTGAACATATATATCAAACATGTTTAACGTGCTAAGGGCAGAATTAAACACGGCTTGGGGTATAACTTTTGTAAACATATCAGCAAGTTGGTCCTCAGATTTGACATAGGGCAAGCATAACTCTCCAGAATCAAGTCTCTCCCGAATAAAGTGGCGATCAATCTCGATGTGTTTGGTCCGGTCATGTTGAACTGGATTATTTGCAATATTGATTGCAGCTTTATTGTCGCAGTACAGCCTGAGAGGTAATTCAGCCTTTAACCTCATGTCTTCTAATAAAAAACTCAACCATAACATTTCTGCAAGACCATGTGTCATGGCTCGATATTCTGCTTCCGCACTGGACCGTGCACAAACACTTTGTTTCTTACTTCTCCAAGTTACCAAGTTTCCTCCTAAGAAGGTGCAATCGCCAGAAGTGGATCTTCTATCATCTCTAGAACCAGCCCAATCAGCATCAGAGTAGCATTCCACCTTCAGATTACCACCTCCCTTAAACAACAAGCATTTTCCGGGACATGATTTTAAGTACCTCAAAATCCTGTCAACGGCCTTCATATGGATAGTTTTAGGAGCATGCATATACTGACTCACTACACTAACAGCGTAGGTAATGTCAAGCCTAGTCATAGACAAATAGAGTAATTTTCCAACCAACCTTTGATACGTTCCCTTTTCCAGATTTGTAAGATCTTCCCCATTAGAACTAGTAAGATCATGATTTACTTCTATAGGAGTCGATACTGGCCGACAACCTAACTTCCCTGTCTCCTTGAGCAAATCCAACACATATTTTCTCTGACATATATATATTCTCTCCTGAGATCGAGCAACTTCAATGCCAAGGAAGTACTTCAATAGTCCAAGGTCTTTAATTTCAAACTCTGATATTAACTTAGACTTAAGAGCCTGGATTTCAACCTCGTCATCACCTGTGATTATCATATCATCAACGTAAACCAAAAGAATGGTAGTTTTGTCCTCTTTCCTTTTCACAAAAAGTGTATGATCAGCATTCCCTTGTCTGAAGCCAAACAATGTCATGGCTTTGCAGAACCTATCAAACCATGCTCTGGGTGATTGTTTAAGTCCATACAAAGCTTTTATCAGTCGCAACCTTCCCTTTTGTTTCAATTCCAGGAGGTGGTAA